>JABXWE010001198.1:0-77444 GCA_014611495.1 Limonius californicus
TTAAAAACAAATAACTAAAGCTTCACTGAACTTAAATATAAACATTTATATCCTCAGAATTAGTTAATAACATAAATATCTGAAATAAATAAAATCTAACCTCAAAAATATGACTTTTACATAAACTCAAAATTTCTTATTATCAACAGTTATTCACCTGAATAAAATTATATAAAAACCTTCCTCTTATAAGACACAAACTATAAATAACAATAATAAATCTTCAATTCTCAAATTAACCTTGACATAAATACATTTATAAAGTTTATATGACAATATTACAATTATTTACATTTCAGGGTCCCATTATTACTTTGGATGCCCAAAATCATCGCCAAAATGGAAAATAGACGACCCCACAACTATTCACTACCGAATTTCCACTGAAAACATTTTTTCGCACTACACAGTGTAAATCGTAGACCACTACGAAAACTAGGAATAAACCTTTTATATTATAAAGTTTAAATTTAATAAATAGAATAGGAATAACCTCTTACGTAGCATGTTTTAGATTACAAATAATCTAACTAATCTTAATTTAGGTCATAATCTGGAATATTAACGTCAAAAATAGTATTTTATCAATCTTATCATAGCATAACGTAGTCAAAATAAATCATATAGGGAAAATGACACAGTAATATATACATATATATCCGTGCTTTAATAATATGTATATCTAACTATCTAATATTTTTGCCTTTATTGCTCGAAGAATTATTAGATTGTACATAAAACTATATTGTACGGGGCCCTTCTCTGTAAACTATTTTGTGTGTATTATTTTTTAAATAGCTACTTTCTACACTTTGGTAGTTAACATTAACTCCCATTTCTGATGCGTGCGATGAGATCTCTGTTATGATTCCTGTAAAAACAGTTGAAAGTGACCCGTTAGTTCTTTTGGTCTTGGAGCCCATTTTTTCATTATTTCAGGGTCGAAATTAAGGACTTGCAGAGAGGTAAGTCCTTGGATAACGCGAAATCTGAGGCAGGGTCGGATTGAATGATTTTCATTTTGGCGCCCTCCTTATTAAATCCTTATTCCAAACTTGCGCAATTTTTAAGTACTTCGTATTTTAACGAAACGAACCGCCACTGCCCATCGTTTATGTGTTGAGATTTTGTTCTCAGCGGTGACAACCTTTGATATTTCTTTACAAATAATCGATTAATCCTATAACATTTGGTTAAAAGATGACAGCTTAGAAAATAAGACGGAGACACTCTGTTACCATATATCACGAAAACCTCTGATACGACTAAAGGTCAATGATTCTAACCGCGCGTTTGTTACTTTCTTTAATATTAGCAAGCATATTTCTATAAAAATTAGCACTAGGTGGAAGATACATAAACTCTATACATTTTTAAATAAACAGAATGTTCAGGAAGTCTGGATGACCTCTTTTATTTCAACAAAAATCTCACTGCTAAAAATAAATTTAATGATGAAAAATTGAACAGATTTAACAGAACTTTCAGACGATATTTCAATAAATAGCAGACTCGATACCATCCAGTGGAAGTTTTATAGGAAAGTAAACCATATTATTTTCTACAACAAACATGGCATTAGAGAATTCTAATAATAGGTATGTTTTTTCGAATGCTTAAAGGTTAAATATCTAAAATACCTTTCGATTAGCTGCGAAACGGACAAAATCCGTTAATGTAACGTGGCTTACCGAATGAGCTTGAGAAAAACAAGAGAGATTGCTGGAGAATTTATTGTTCGTAAACGAATCGCTTTTTATAACAGTGAAAATCCGGGGAATCCTAGTTTATCACCGTGTTCGCATTAAGCTTTCCTTTGTATGGGGTAACGTGAGTATTGGATCCGGTAAGCTGCATAAAATCTCAAGAAAACACCCAAAGCGTACTTTAATTATGACTGGAAACTTGATACGGAATTCGGCAGTAGGTTCCTGACTAGCATAGTAATACTGTAGACTGATAGTAGATATGATTTACCCTGCGAGTTGTAATTTTCTCGTAAATTGAAAATTAGAAATTGCAGACTTGTCAATTCAATGGGCAAGTTGTATATTAAACTTCATTACCTTAATGTACTGGGTGTGCATGGTGCATGCTACTCTGTTGTGGTTCCAACGTAGCAGCAATTTCAATTTAAGTTTTATTAGAAAGCACGCCAGGCGTGACACACAATGAACGAGTGGCAATGTGAACAACCGCAGTTATATATTATTATTCTGAATATACGTTTTATTGAACATCGTTAAAACCGCAGATGGGATATTTATCGATGGTATTGATGCAATAAAAATGATAAATGTATCTCTAATGTACTCAGTAATTACCTGTGTTAGTCTCAAAGCGTGCTGGACCTCTTATTAGAAGTAATCTATCGCCAACCGTTCCCTTCAGTATCTTTTAAGTTACGCTGACCTTTCCAACCAATCGGTCTACTTATAGGATACGTATGTGGTTTACTAGTAGCTTCATTCCAACTACGGTTTAATAAAGGACTGTTGTTTAAGAAGCAATGCAATCGTGATTCTCCCTGTTTTTAATAGTACTTTTACGGTGGGCCATCAAAAACGACAACTTAAACGATGCAGAACTAGTTCCGAATTTTTGCTTATCTCTAAATTTGATGTCTTTTTCATAACTCAAAACGACATTAGGAAACCATTTTTAACAACTTTATACAATGACTTGCTTATCGTAACCAAAAAGTTGTCGCATTAAATAACTTAAAGCTGTCCTAGTTTATCGATGTTAAAAAGTTTCTAGAGAATTAAGTTACTCCAGTGGAACCCGTGGTCTACGCACCACGCTTTTCGGGGCAACTTCTTTTAAGAAAGCAAATATGCCACGTCGTACTGTAAAGTATGTACTTAGCGACTTACTTGTATATTCAGCAACCTTAAACATGAAAAATGTACCGTTCAATTATTTTATTCATTTAAAACCGCCTTGTACCAATTTGGGAGCGCTATGTTTTGTCCTATGCATGATTAGAGTGTCCAAAAGAATCCACTCATATTCGTCGTTCAATCATAACCTTGTCAACATAATTTTGATATACAGTAGAGATTCAGTCGTAGCAATTCTCAATGACAAAGGCTTTCCTGTAACCTAAAATAATTGTATAGAAATTCTCTTGTAGCAAGCAAAAGTTGCAACTATAGAGGGCTTATTTTATTATTAAAGTTAAAGTTGGATATTGTAACAGATGTTTACATTAGAGTACCGTGTTATTATATATATATATGTATATATATAATCCACTCCTCATCTACTATTAAGTGTAGAGGTTTAAATTATTCCTTAAATTTTACACTATCCATTTATCTTCCTTCACCATTTTTCTCCATTTATTCCTGTATCTTGCTAAAGTCTCGGCTTGCTTCCATGTTACCCCTCTGTTATTTATTAGTTTTCCGACTTCATTATCCCATGTATTGCGAGGCCTGCCTCTCCTTCTCCGTCCAGTTTTCTTGGCTCCCCATACCTTGCTTACTTGCCTATTTTCATCCATTTGTTTTAGGTGCCCCCACCATCGCAGTTGACTTATTTCTACAGATTTCCTAGCACTTTCAACTTCCAGTCCATTCCTAATCGCATCGTTTCTTATTTTATCCATAATTGTCACGTTTGCAGCCCTTCTCAGATACTTCATCTCTGCCACTTGTATTTTCTTATGCAGCTTTTCAGTCAGTACCCATGTCTCGCTGCCATATAACAGCGTTGGTAAGTATACTGTTTTATACACCGTCATCTTAGTTTTTTTACTCACTTCTTTTTTATTAATAAAGCCTCTTTTAATGCTATGAAATAGCTTTGATGCCGCCGTTATTCTATTGTTAATTTCTTCTTCAAACTTTCCTTTAGTGTCTATGACTGCTCCCAAATATTTAATGTTCTCAACTTGTTCCACTATGTTGTTATTAATCTGAATATTTACTGTTCGTTCTGCGTCATTTGTTATTACTATGGATTTCGTCTTGTGTGTATTAATTTTCATACCTTGCTCTTGTAGTTCTTTACACCATATATCTACATTAAACTGCAGGTTTTTTTCATTATTACCCATTATAACGATATCATCTGCAAACACACATTCACTTATTCCTATTGGATTCATCTTATAGTAGCCAGCATTTATTTTCACACTTTTATCACTTGATTTCTTTATTATTTTGTTCATATACGTAATAAATAAAAGGGGGCTCAGAACTCCCCCTTGTCTTACCCCTTTTGTTGTTCTAATTTTTCAGATTCTTGGTTATTTGTTTTAATTATATTATATGTCTCCTTATATCCTGCTTTAATTCCTTCTACTAAACCTGTGCCTACTCCTTCATTTGCTAAGGCAATCCATATTCTTTGCCTCTCGACATTGTCGAAGGCTTTCTCCATATCTATTAGGCACATGTATATATCATTATTGTACATTAGGCGCTTATCTATTAGGTTTCTTATTGTACAAATGTGGTCTTGCGTACTGTGGCCAGGTCTGAAACCACTCTGCGCTACATGAAGTTTACCTTCTATTAGTTTCCTTAATCTTTGTTCTAATACAGATTCATATACTTTACATGTAACACAAATCAAAGATATGCCCCGATAGTTGGAGCATTCCCTTGGGTCCCCTCTCTTGTATAATGGGACAATGACCGACGTTTTCCAGTCCTCCGGGATTTCTTTAGTTTTCCATACTTCATTGATAATTTCATGTAATAGTTCATATCCCTCTTTACTCATATACTTAAGATGTTCTGCTTTGAGGTTGTCAATACCTGGTGCTTTTCCATTTTTTAGTTTCCATACTGCTTTTTCTACTTCTTCAAATTCTATGCCTTCTCTACTCTCTAGGTTATTGTTTGTGTCGTTCGTTTCTATTTCATTCTCTTTTATGTCTATCCCTCCTAACATGTCTTGGAAGTAGTCTTTCCATCGGTTCATTATCTCCTCTGTTTCTATAAGAATGCGCCCTTCTTTGCTCTTGACCTGTCTCATACTAGGTTTTTTGTTTTTATTTTTCATACATTTTAGCACTCTGTACAGCAGTTTTTGATTGCTTCTGCTGTCTTTTTCCATTTTTTCCCCAAATTCCTCCCATTCCTTGGCCTTAGCACTTTTAACCTTTTCCTTTACTGCCCTCCTTGTAATTTTATACTTCTCATAACTTTCTGTGGTGTTCTTTTCCAAGTGATCTTTCCATGCTAACTTTTTTTCATTTATGACATCTCTTATTTCTACGCTCCACCAGCTTGTTCTTTTCCTGGATCCCCCATTTATCGTTACACCGCATGCGTTGGTTCCCGCCTTATGTATGCTCTCTTTTAGAATCTTCCATTTTTCTTCTAAATTCTTTGGCTGCCTGACATTTCTTCTTTGTTGTATTTCTTTAGTAATGTATTCAGCATATTTTTCTCTTATCTGTACATCCTGCAACTTATATGTCTTAATACTTTTTGTTTCCTTCTTACTATTTTCTGTTGTAGTTTTATCTCTTAGCTTCACGTTATCATCTTTGATTGTAGCTGCTAGTAGGTAGTGATCACTTGATATTTCCGCACTTCTATAAACTCTAACATTTTGTATTGTACTCCTATTTGTTTTTTCGGTAATTATATAGTCAATAATTGACTTTTCTTTTCTTCCTGGCTCTTCCCTGGTGTATTTGTGGCAGTCTTTGTGCTCATAGAAGGAATTCAGTATTACCAACTCATTTTGAATACAAAATTCGATTAATTTTACCCCATTTCTATTAATCGTCTCCTCCCCATGTCTCCCCATTACTCCTTGTTTTCGTTTTGTATCATTGTCTATTCTTGCATTGAAGTCCCCAGTGATAATAGTATTGTTACTGCATTCATCATATACATTTTGTAAGTCATTCCAGAATTTTTCTTTCTCTACCACTAAATCGTTTTCTCCTGGTCCATATGCCACTATTATCTCTATACTTTCCTTCTCATTTCTACGAATCTTGACTTTCATCATTCTTTTATTTACCGCTTTCCAATCCTCTAGTTTTCCCATATAATTTGGACTTAGTATACATCCTACGCCCGCTTCCGCTCTATTTTCCATTTCAACTCCACTATACAATATTCCATGTCCTTCTATTAACGTTTCTCCAATACCTTTCTTTTTAGTTTCCGTAATGGTCAGTATTTCTAATTTGGCTTTCTTGAATTCTTGTATAAGTTCACTTTCCTTGCCATTGATGCTCCTTATGTTCCATGTTTCTATCCTGAGCCTTTTCTGTATATTTGTTTTAATTTTTATATTTGTTTTTCCGGTTTGCTCATTTTCCTTATCATTAGCATGTGTTATCTCCCTGGTCCGTCCCTTTTTTAATATTTCTAGTTTTTTGAGGTCCTCGCAGTCTTTGTTGTCCTCAACACCTTTTCTTTTAGCCCCTCATCCTCTTTAGTTTCAGGCGATCTTTGGCTCAGAGTTCTTCCTTTTTTCATATGTTCCTCCTTCTCTATCTGCTCTCCTTTTTCCTTAATTAGGCTTTCTTTTACTACTAGTTCCCCACTTATCGGATCGTTCATTCCCTCCCTCTTATCTTCTTCGTTTCCTTCCATTTGTTTCTCTATTTCTTCTATCTGTTTTAAGGAGAAAGCTTCCCTTATATATATTCCTTATATATATATATATATATATATATATATTAAATTCTCTGCTCAATCATTAATTTTTCACTAACGTTAGTACTTTTGCTCCTGCCGTTTTATGAGTTGTAGTGATTTTGATTATGTAGTTAATTCCTTCTAACATGGTTCTTCCAAAAAATCATTTAAGAAAATCCCCCTAGTTTGTTATTATTACATTGACAACGTACCTATATATGCAGAATTTTGTAAACACTAAAAATCAGTTAAATGAATATTACACATTTCTACAAACATAATTCTAATATATCCAATGCATTTTTGTTTAAACTTTTATTTTAATGACGTATAGAATAAAACAATATTGTTTGACATAATTAAGCTTCCCTACTGTACATTTTCAGTAATTTTAAAACGGTTACTTCTCTTCCTGCATCAGAAGCAATCTTTTATTTACAACCGAACATATTTAACATTTGCATATTTTATTTTAATTTCTAATATAGGCAACACAAGTGGCACCAAGTTAAAAAACAAGCGAACTGTATTGTGTTGAATATATCATTCCAAAGTCGCTTCATTTCGAGATCGTGAATTATACGGGCTCTAACATAAAAATCATTTGTTACCGGCATTATTGTTACATTTACTAAATGTCGTAATACTTTTTGTCAATAATTAGTCTCTCATCAACTCATGTCAACTGTAGCAACAAAAAATACTGAACTATCTGCTAACATTTATTAATCGGATATTGGAAATTATTACAACAATTCTCCACTTTATCAGCAATTGGGAATAGTTGACAAACCAAAAGCACTATTCTCCTAAATAATTTTCTAGGACTTTATATGGCTGGTCAACGTACAAATACAAATCGTCTTGTATTTGTTGACTGTAAAAAAATATCAAAACTAATGACACAGTAGCAGTGTTGGGTAAGTTACTCTAAAAAAGTAACTAAGTAAGCTAATCAGTTACTCGGCAAAAAAGTAACTAAGTAAGTTACTAAGTTACAGAATTATAAAAGTAACTTGAATAAGTTACTAAGTTACCATAAAGTAACTCGTTATTTTTTAAATTACTAAGTTACCTTTTTTTATGACACGCTACTAGTGTACATGCAATTACTACCAACTTAATATCAACAGAAACACATATTTATAAGCAATTGTTTATTAGCAAATATTCTATACTTGGGGGAAGGAACAGGCTTAGAGCTTAGAGGCGCTGGTTCAACGATGTTTTTGGGATTTTAGGATTCTATTTTATTTTTCGTTATTATTGAAATATAGAGACGGTGAATGTATTTTCGTCTGAATTAGATACCCCAAACCTGCGCACAGGCGTTAGGAATGTACTTCCCAGTAATCCGCATACCTGCTCAGAGAGCTTCTAGTTGTTAAAGGATTAAAGATTACTGGAAAAATCTGTCACCGCCCAAATAGGATCCGTCAATTATTATTTATTATCGACTAAGTACAAGAAGATATATATTCCTGTGTTTGGTATTAGCATTTGCATACTAAAGCATTCGAAATTTCAACAAATTCTTCAGCTTCAGGTATAATGTCTTAAATACTACGCATTAAAAACCTAACATTTTAAAATATTTTACATTTGTAGCATGAAAATGTAACTTGTCATATTCAGTTACTAAAGTTACTAAATAATTGTAACGTGTTATAGTTACAATTACTGAAAACACAAAAGTAATTAAGTTACTATTAAGTTACTGAAAAGTAACTAGTTACTAGTAACGAGTTACTTTTACTTAGTTACTACCCAACACTGCACAGCAGTTATACAAATTATTTCAGAAAAAATCATAACCAAACCTGTAGGCCTTTTCGATGCAAATTTTCATATTAAAATTATATAATAAAAAGTTTTATGTAAAACTTTAAATTTTATATGCCATTTACAAGTTTTTCTGTACATGTGCCAATTGTAGCAATTTGTTTGGTATTTTGCAATAACAGTTTTCAGTTCAAACTTATTGGTTTCGTACATAGATTTTCAATTAATATTTTAATTCCCCTTGTTTTTCTTCAAGATATCTACCCCCATTGGAATGTTTCGCGAAATACCAAGTACGGTTTAACGGTACTTGAAGTTACTTGATCATTCTTGTGATGTAGCCTGTTACTAGGCAAATAGGCACTGTATATTATAGAATAATAACTAAACGTTAATAACTAGACAGCCTCTACATGATTGCTATTTAAAGGAAATCTACTACAGCGTGGATACAAAAATACTAAAATAAATAAGCAATTATTAATTGTCGCAATTTAATAGTAATTTTGTAGAAAGTACATGACAAAAATTCACAGTTTACCAAAAATAGTATGTTTAGCGCAATCAGTATAATGGAGCCAGGTGGGAGTGTGCAAACAGAGTAAGCAATTTCGAAATAAAAATAATCTAATTAGATAAACACTCTTTTCATATAATTGTTTGATACCTACAATGAAACAAACAATATGATTTTCATTAAATCGACGAACTGGTTCGAAATTAAATGTAACCTTTTACATCAGCAAACTATTAAATTCCATACTCTCCATGCGGGTCTTCGAGCTTAAGGCAGTCTATCTGTAGTGCACAGTGAATTTGAAGACCAACTGCATATAGTATACAAGAAAATAAATTGGTGACAAAGTCTTGGCATGGGATTTTAATAAAATTATACAAATCTTGACAATGGGATTGTGTGAATTTTATACATAAAGGAGTAGTGGTAGTTTCTAACAAACTTAATTTCTTTTATACATACGATTCACATAGAAGGCTTATTCGAAAACTAAAGACCGTTTACATATTCCCGTCTAATAAGAGACTTTAGTGGTTGATAAGCTAGCCACATGTTACTTTGCCGTAGCTCTGTCATTCTACTCCTTTATATACTGAAGCACTAAATTGAACACTACGATTGAAAACTCCGCCAAGTATAAGTTGGCACTGTGATTCGTTTGCTCTATGCAAAAAACGAAAATGCTGCGAAAATGTATCATCAAATATGTGAGGTTTATGGTCCAAGCAGGTGAAAGAAAGGTCTCTGATGTAGAAATGAGATGACCGAAAGATTTCACAATGATGAACGAATCGGGAAAAAGAGTTGTCAATGACGATCTTGTCGAAAAAGTTTCATAATTTTGAAAATGGTGGCAAATGTTATTCAAGTTTTACGTACGATACTCTATGAAATTATCACGAACATGATACAATACTACAAACTCTGTGCGACGTGGGAGCCAAAGATGTTGAAGGAAGGTTCAAAAAACCAGCGAATGGCCTCTGCACAGACCTTCCTCTATCGCTATGAAACTAATAACGATGAGTATGTAGCGGCAGCTTCCAAGAATTTCACCGGATCCATAAATTCCTCGGACCCACGGAATGTGTTATTGTAGCTTCCAGGTTTTCCCAGTGGTACGAACAATGAAATCAGCTTTCTCCAAGATGATGTCACGTTTTCTGGGAGTGCAAGAAAGGTTGAGAAACGTATCCTGTCAATACGAAGACTACCACTTTTACACCCACACCACCGCGGAGCGATCGATGTACAACCAACGCTAAAGTGGAGACCCCGACGGGATCTAGTGAACTGAATAGCAAATTAATTTTTTTTCCTATTGTGTTTACTTGTGTGTCTTTTTGGTATCCTGTGCGTTGTCAAAGCTACAGCAACGACAGTCAACAACAACATGGTGCCGGAGACCACTTATCCGCCGTAACTGAGTAAGTTTTACAACTCGAGAACCCGCCACGTGCTATGCAACTAACCCGCAGCAACCGCGGTTAACAATGAATCACGTTGCCCACACAAAGCACGGCGCCCATACGGGCCTCGCTGGTCCTGCGGGCTCACCCTATCAGTCCAACCTCGATGCCCACTGATTCTGCGGGCTCAGCTGATCTCGCCGCCCACGCAGAATATACCGCTTCTGCGAGCGCAGCCGTCTCTGCTCGCGCAATGCTCGGCACTCCTGCGGGCTCAGCCGACCTCGCCGCTCAGCGGATCCAGCCACCCACGCGAATATACCGTTTCTGTAGGCCCCGCCAAACCCTCTGCCCACGCAACGCTTGGGAGCACAGCTAATCTCGGCGGTCCTGCTGGCCCATCTCATACTGCAACCAACCACTGGCCATCTACAAATATGTTTCCGTGCGTCACGATGCCGTTTGATGCCCACTACAAAGTTCAAAGGCACATACTCTAAATCTGATCGTTGTCCCTGGCCAGGGGGTGATGTAACGGCTGCTTCGAAAAATATCACCGGATCCATAAATTCCTCGTACCCACAGAATGCGTTACTATAACAACCAGGTTTTCCTTGCGGTACGAACAATCGAATCAGCTGTCTCCGAGATGATGTCACGGCCGCTGGCAGTGCAAGAAGGGTTGAGAAACGCATCCTGTTAATACGAAGACTACAACTCTTACACCGACACCATAGCGGAGTGGTCGATGTGCAACCGACGCCAACAGTACCTGAATCACTTTGTGAGAGGCGACGAGACTTGGATTTCGTACGCAAAGATTGAAATCAAGCAACAATAAATACAGTGGAAACGTTCAAGCAAATCTAAAAAGTTCAAACAAATGTTCGGGATTTGAAGGCTTATGGTTACTTTTTTTGGGACAGGAAAAGCGAATTGTTGGTTGATTTCCTGGAACTTAGTACAGTTACTGCGGTGTATGGTGAGTAACGCTCGACCACAAGCGACGGCTTGTAGTGTGAAACTCATTGAGTAATTTAAATGAAAATTTTTTAACCAACCTCCATACTGTCCCTTTTTAGCGCAGAGTGACTACCACCTCTTTCTCTATCTTAAGAATTTTTAAAAACCCGCGATCTCCAAACGACGATACAAAATTGGTTTTCGTCACAGATAACAACCTTCTATGACGAATCTTCTATAAAACAATATCGTAAGTGTGTAAATGACTATATAGAGAAATAGTTTAAGAATGTATTTAAGATTTAGTAGATAATACATTTTTTTCAATTTCACATTTTTGTTTTATGGTCGATCGTACTTTAACTTCCGAATAAGCTTCATATATCACTAATGTTGGTTGATTTTACCGCATTTTGCACTACTTTTGGGAATTGAAGCTACCATCAGTTCTTATTAGTTTTATGATCATTTGATCATATCATCATCATATGATGACAATAGAAAACGGTAGTTTTAGTTTTTCTTAATTACTTTAGTAACCTTCGAATTATGAAAAATAGGAACTCTGATATTTAGTTTATAATTTTTAGATTTTTCCTCAACGAGCGTATAATAAAACAAGTCTTATTCTTATTAGCTGTCGTCTACTGCTTGCGTAAATTACAACCTCCTTCGTTTAAAATTGGTTTGTCTCGAAATGATCTGCAATTAGTATCAGTATTCCTCTTCGCTAATTATTATTCTGTAGCAGCTTTGAGTGGGAGGCGAACCTATAAATTATAGTATATAATTGTTAGTTATGGTCAGTTCCCGACGATAATTAGGACGTTCCTTAACATGATAAAGTATCCATTAAGTTTTTCAGTTTAGGTTTTATGACATTACGGTTTGCTTAAACGAGGGGTCACCAACTCGTACTTATCTCAATTTCATAATTTTACATTATATACACAACCAGAACGAGTTTTAGATACATGACATTCGGTTTCATATTTTTAAATCCTACAGTAAATGTAAAACTTATAGAATATTTCCGGATTTAAATTTTCACCATTAAAATATTTAGATATACTGATGCAAACCGATTTAACATGCATATTTTAAATATTGGTTTATGCGGGCGTGTGTTTAAGCTTCATTCTTATGCGATTTAATGTGTAATTAAACTTGATGCTTATCAATAATTCATATTGAAACTTTGAAACTATCAGCATTATTAATGATTGCTTACCAATGGAGAAAGAATACCATAATTACAAAATAGATTTTCGGATTTTAAACAAAATCTTACCGTGCCTTGATAATGGTTAACATAATTTATCTAATAACCAATATTTGCGGTGTTGTGGATCTGCAGCTTTTATTGAAGTAAAGTAATAGAAACCCGCGTTGTAGTACCTATTTAGAAATATGGATTGGTCTAAAAGAGGATTCATAATAGACGATGAATACCTAAACTGTCTTCTCTTTGCTGATGATATCGTTCTAATAAGCAACAACGTTAAAAAACTGCAAAAATGATTACACAACTGATTATCCACACCCAGCTAGTCGGCCTAATAATTCATATATGAATAGCCAAAAGCATGACCAACACACAAAAATGTCAATATATCAATAGACAACAATAACTTAACGTAGTCAACAACTATTCAGCCTGTCCCATCGGTGCGTGAACGGAAGATAGGTCCTCACTCAGGCATAAGATTGTGTTTCCGCTAGACAATAGTTGTGCATATTTTTAAATTATCTTCATTTGTACAAGGGTTTCACATATAGAGTCTTCCAGTAACATATGTTTTCTTAAATGGAACAGCCAGTATATTATGACTTTTTTGAAAAACCACTTCAGTGCTAATCAAATTTATATAAAATTATATTAGGCTATTTTCAACCGTTGCCCGGCTCTTCCGCGACCCATCTGCCCTCGATAGGGTTTGGTGACACCATTGCAATTAAAATTCCATGGAATCGATAGTGATTCTCCAGTTTTCCCTGTCCTCAACTAGTTGGATGGTGTCGTGTAACACTGTGTGTAGCAGACCTTCAACTCGATTAGACCAACGAGTTGGCGATCTGCCTCTTAGCCTCTTGCATTCTACCTTACCTTCAATCATAAGTTTTTCGATTGTTCCTGTTCGCGTGGCATTCTTAGCAACTGGGTGGTGATATGTAATTTGTCCAATATCAATGTATTCATCCTATGTTCCGTCCACGATATTCTGATGACACGTCGGTATACCCACATTTCGAAGACTTTGATGCGGGATTTGTCTGACTTCTTAAGCAACAACGTTCCTGGTGCGTAAGTGGCTGTTGGGAATATGAGCGTTTGTACTAGTCTAAGTTTTATTGTTCAAACGCAATCCATATTCCTCACTTATCCTGGTCAGCCTCCTCATGATATAGTCCATTTCCTGGACGCTCGCAGCAATAATAAGTGTATCGTCAGCGTACTTCAGATTATTGAACTTCTTACAGCCTGCTGAGATAACATCTACACATCCATCGAACAGTCTTCTCATTATATATGCACTGCATATGTTAAACAAAATTGGTGAGAGTATACATCCCTGCCTTAACTCCAGCCTCAGTATTAAATCTTCGAATATGTTTTTCCAATTTGCACTCTAGCTGTGTTACGCTCGTATACAGATTTTATAATAATTATGAGGTAGTGAGGTGTTCCCATTTCCCTCAATATTTTCCACAAGAAGGTGCTAGAAGGAGTTAATTGGCAAAAAGTGGTCAACTTTAGATACTTTTTGATTGCATTGATTTTTATATCTAAACATACATATATTATTTGTGCTATTTATAGCACGCATCGTATTTTCTGTTGAAATTCTTTCATGGACAAAAAAATGTTTGGAAAATAATCACAGAATTTTAAATTTGAATACTAAAATATTATGTTCTTCCAAGGGGTACACTATGTTCGCATGTTGTTTTGTAAGGATTCTACAATATTGGTACGTCAAAAGGTTGAAATATAAAACTTTTACTAAATGGGGCACATGACGATCAACAATATTGTGTTATTTTTTAAAAACACCCTTATCTTGGTCAAAATATCACAATGACCAAGGGCAACATGACGGTGGAAATTTCATGAAGGATTCGGGAACATTTGGGTCTACATCTATGTCAGATATTCACCTTAAAACTTTAACACTTTAAAAACGAAATTATGGAACCAATGCGTCTTACTAATACTCTCATACGGTACAGAGACTTGGCGTCTAATAAAAAACAGGCATAGAAATTAGTAAGAACCCAAAGGACTTAGGAGAGGGAAATAACAAACATGAGATTAATAGAGAGCAAGACCAACGTCTGGATTAGAAGACAACAAACAAAACGCGCTGATGCTATACAACGCATTGGACAACTCAAATGGAATTGGACAGAACATGACAGTATGACAACAAATGGACGAAAGGAATAATAGAGTGGAAACCCAGAAAAGGACCAATAAGTACCCGCAGCCTAACACCAGATGGAAGAATGACATAAGGAAACTGGCTGGAACATAACGGACAAGGAAAACCAGTCAGAGACGAAACTAGAAGGAAATGAGAAAGAACCACATTTAGCCTGGACTGATATAGGAAATTAGTGATCGTGAATATAATGACTACAATATTTGAAACTTGTGAATCTGTACTACAATAAAAAATGGAAATGGTAGGCAATTTAGTTGACCAACAAGTATGTACAGAACTTGTAGATAAAATACAGTACAGGTCATGAGGAACTTTAAGGATTGCAATTAAGCAATACGTATATACTAAAAATAATAGTCTTCAATATATCCTAAGCAAAAACTAGTGTAAAGTCGTTTTAAAGTTACAGTAAAGTACCATCAGACGTATCTCTGTAACCTGTAAAAACCTTCTATTGTTTCTATTTTACATAGTACCACGAATAACCATATTGCGTTTTCTTATGCCAATGTTTCAGTATTACATAAGAACGATTACAATTGCAAGTTTCATGCATTTTACGCTTTGATACTATATACTATAAAATTCTTAACGTACGTTTCTTCCATACTTGACTAATTATCATTCTCCTATTCTGTGCCACATAATTCATGTGTCCGTATTATTTGGATACAAACTGTAAAAAATTTAAATTTTTCTCTAATCTGGATGTATTTGTAGAGAATTTGTATACCTTACACAATTCATTCTCAGAAAACAATGATAAACAAGTTCGCGTCGAAGATATTCTTGTACCGGTTCGTCTGACCGTTTTATAACACACACTTTCGGAAAAAACAACAATGGGTCAATAGGGATTGGAACTTCCTCGATTCTGATGTGAGCGTTGACAACTACAAGAGAAATTACTTCATCCCTTAAGTTGGAACTTTGCGGATTCGGAATTGCCTATAATTTTTGAAATTCCAATAATACTATCTTGAAACATGTGGCAACCGCCTTGCTCCAACAACTTCGTCAAGTTATGGAGAATAAATCACTCAGCTGTTTGGAGAACCCAATTTTTGCATCTTCATTGTCACAAATTATGCGTCAGAAATATGTAAAAGTATGTTTCACATTTTCCAATGTCACTTGGACAAAAATACCATACAAGCTAGTGTCAAAACAAGTAATAATAATCTGTAAATAATGGCTATTATTAACAATTAGTACATAATTTGAGGTGAAGAGGAAGCGTTGTTATAAGTTGATTAAATACTCAAGTTACGCAGAAATATAAATTCGAAACTACAGTTTACAGGATAGATAATTTTCCTCTCTAATTTACTAAAAAAAATATGAGTTATAAGAGAATATACGTACATGCTCCATAAAGTATGAAGTATGAAGTACTTACATGTAAAACATTATTGGAAGATCGCACCACTTTGCTTTTATAGCAAAATTATTGCGATCCAATAATATACAGCATATCTCACTGCTTACCAGAAATCATTTTAACAAGTAATAAATCTACAAAAGAAAAGGTTTGGATTGTTGTACTGTACAAATACGTTTAATAACTTATACTGAGTGAGATTTCTACTGTATATATTTAAAAGTATAAATGTTTTGCAATATCAGATTGGAAATTTTATGCTACATTTAAAATATTCCGTATATACCAAATTGTACCATCGTGAAACATTTTAAGCTCAATACTACCCTTACTGAGCACAGTGTAATGCTTTCTCAACCTTATTCTCGATCTAGCAAGCTGATTACATGGAATGTATTCGAAAATTTGCTTTTCCTTGCTCTTGGTGATACAGGAAACGTCAATGATATTACTCTACAAAAGGAACGCGAACTCATCAGTAAACTTAATACTGTGTTGGGACCTCAGTATTTTAGTTGATCTATGAATATATTTTTTAATACTTCAGTAGTGTTTTGAAACTTTAATTGAATTCAGATAGTCTATTACAGATCGTTCAGCTTAGTTACTAAGTTCTACAACCAGTAGTCCGTAGCTATACCATTGCGGATGGCATAAAAACATCTGTTTTCTGTTTCGAGCACTACCGGTTTCTCTAGTAGTGACAAGTTTAGTCACTATAGAGGATTTTTAGAAGTTTGACAAACTACTCTTTGATATTCCCTTAAATTATACAAAAATCAAAAATAAATTTTAATTTATTTATTTATAAAAAATCATTTTACAGGGCATCAACAACATTGGCTATTAGCCCTAGGACCTGTGAATTTATATTTTGTTAGATAGAACAGTGAGTTTTAGGTACCTAGTACATTAGTTTTTCTGTATTATGATAGTTATCGTTTAATATATCCGAAAGGTTATCTGTTGTAATTTTAGCTATTCTTCTTTCTCACTCATATTTGGGACACTCAATGACTATATGCTTGATGGTGAGGCGGCCATTGCAGCTATCACATATTGCTGGTTCTTGCCTTTAGAATAAGTATGCGCGAGTTAGACGGCTATGACCAATTCTCAGCCTGGTTAGTATTACTGATTACAAATCCCATTAAGTTAAAGTTACTGATTTAAAAAACTGCAGGAGGATGTATTGACCCTGTTATCTAAAGATAAATGCATCATTGTATCCGAGCTGTTTGATCAATACTAGCAAATTAAAGTGTTTAAATAATAGTTATGTGAAACTGGAGACAACCTATAGCAACCTATAGATCTCACTGAATGAGTTGGAAAGCATACTACAACGCGGATATAACATTAAAATAAACAAACAAAAGACAAAAATTGTGGTCTGTGAATAGTCCATGCAAAATAACACACAAATAAGAATGAATAACAACACCATTGAAGAGGTCAGCGAGTTCTGCTATCTAGACAGTAAAATTACTGAAGATGGTAGGAGTAGAAATGAAATTGTTGGCGTATACAACAAGGAAAGAAAGATTTTTATAAGAAGAAGAAACTTCTGACCTCAACAAAGACATCGCTAGAGAGAAGGAAACAGTTTGTGAAAACATATGTGTGAAAAGAAAAAACTAGAAGAATTTAAAATGTGGTGTTGGAGGCTGATGCTGAAAGTGAGTTGGGTGGATAGAGTGACAAATGAAGAGATAAAGAGAAGAGCACAAGAAGAAAAAACACTATGGAAAAGTATAGAGAAGAGGCGTGATCAACTGATGGGCCACCTTTTACGGCATGAAGGACTGTTACTTGAAGGAAGAATCGAAGGGTGTAACTCTAGGGGAAGACCAAGACTACAGTATACGGCACAAATACTCAAGGACATGGAATCGCGTAGCTACAGGGAACTGCAGAGACTAGCCAATGGGTACAAAAGAGTAGAACGCTGCGACAAACCAATCTGCGGATTTAATACCAGAGAGAGAGAGAGAGAGATCTTCGATACAGAGAGCTCTGACAGTTCCTTTAGGTAACAGTAATTATTCCAAAAAGATTTGGATAATCAAACAAATTGCACATACTAGTAGCTATTTACTAAATTTATTAACTTGTGAACTAAAACTCAACATTATTAGTTACTATTTCAGAAACTTTATGTCAAGCACTATGAAGAAAGCAATTACAACACACGTGAAATACAAGCAACATCTGTAAATATCTGTACAAAATACAAGGAGTATACAGTTACTGCAATATACTGCCCGCCTAGGTATGCACTAGATAAAAATGATTATACTAGACTTTTCCAAACACTAGGAGATCACTTTATAATTGGAGGTGATTTCAATGCTAAACATACCTACTGGGTGTCAAGGCTTATCACCACCAAAGGACAACAGCTATATGAAGCGATCAAACAAGGCAATTGCGTATGCCAGTCTACTGGAAAACCAACGTATTGGCCGACAGATAGCAATAAGATCCCAGATCTAATCGACTTCTTCATATTGAAAGAAATCTCTTCTAATTACACCAATATCGAGAACAATTACGACCTGTCATCTGACCATTCTCCAATTATAATGGCGATTAGCGAAACAATTATTGCTAAATCACAACAACCGGCACTATCGAACAAATTGACAGACTGGGACGGATTCAGAGCAGAAGTGGAAGAACGCATCAACTTGAACGTTCCACTAAGAACTACTGAACAGCTTGACAAGGAAGCAGAGCTGCTCGTAACCAATCTGCAGCAAGCCACGTGGAACGACACCCCTGTGCCAAAAAGAAAAACAACTGGCCTTAACTACCCTAGGGAAATTAGAGAACTTGTCTCAACAAAGCGAAAAGCACGAAAGAAATGGCAACAAACTAGAGCACCAGCAGACAAAAGACTGCTAAATCGGCTAAATCAACAACTCAAAGATGAGATCCGCTCAGTTAAAAACGAAACATTCACTGAATTCCTAAGGGGATCAAGAGACCGAATATTCGCTTTGGAGAGCCACCAAGAAACTAAAAAGGCCACAAATCCAAAACCCACCCATTCGCAGAGAAGATGGTAGATAGGCAAGGAAAGATAATGAAAAAGCAAAAATATTTGCTGAACATTTAGAAAACACCTTTCAACCACACCCGGCTATGGACAATGAGATCCTACCGGAAATAAACAATATGGAAGATAAAGTCATTGAGCCTATAACTCCAAAAGAAATCTACAAGGAGATCCAATAACTCAGTGCCAAAAAAGCACCAGGCTACGACCTAATAAGTGGGCAAATGCTCAAAGAATTACCCAAAAGGGGCACAATGACGCTTACGCACCTATTCAATGCAGCACTACGTCTAAAATATGTGCCAATGCAGTGGAAAATTGCGGAAGTTATTATGATCCCTAAACCGGGTAAACCACCCAACGAAAAAACATCGTACCGACCGATTTCATTGCTACCAACCATATCCAAACTGTTCGAGAAATTGCTTCTGAAACGCCTTAAGCCAATCATTGAAGAAAAACAGCTCATCCCAACTCACCAGTTTGGATTTCGTAACAAGCACTCGACCATAGATCAAGTGCATCGTATCACCGATGTAATTGAAAGAACCTTAGAGAAAAGAGAAATATGCGCAACGGCATTTCTAGACGTGGCCCAAGCTTTTGATAAAGTATGGTACGAGGGCCTCGAATACAAGATAGATAGAAATCTGCCTAGACAGATGAGTCAGATTCTTAAATCATATATCTCTGATCGTCAATTCAGAGTGAAATATTGTGAGGAATATTCAGAACTAAGGGACATCCCTGCAGGAAGCAAGGAAGCGTCCTTGGACCAGTCCTGTACTTGCTTTACACCAGTGATATTCCTACAAGTGATGGAGTGACAACAGCCACGTTCGCTGACGACACTGAATTACTAACCACAAGCAACGAAATAGAGATAGCCACAAACAAACTACAAGCAGCTGTCAACAACGTCAACAATTGGACTAAGAAATGGCAGATTGAATTAAATGAGGCGAAGTCTACCCACATAAATTTCACCAACAAAAGAATAGATTATTTGCCAATAGTAATCAACCAGCAAGCAATCCCCCATGCTAACACAGCGAAATACCTCGGGATGACATTAGATGCCAAACTTAGGTGGAAAGAACATGTCAAGAAAAAACGCGAACTTCGCATCAGATTCAAAAAAATGTGGTGGCTACTTGGTAGATATTCTGAGCTGTCACTACATAATAAGTTATTGCTGTATAAACAAATTCTAAAACCAGTTTGGACTTACGGTGTGCAACTGTGGCGATGCACAAAAAAAAACTAACGTAAAAATTATACAAACTTTCCAGAATAAAGTACTTCGCAGCATCGTCAATGCGCCATGGTACATCAGAAGACATCCACAAGGACCTGAAAGTGCCTATGGTCAGTGAAGAAATTAAACGGTTCGCGAAAAAACACGAAGTGAGACTACATGAACACCAAAATATCGAAGTGTTACAATTACTCGATAACAATGGACTTGTTCGGAGGTTGAAAAGACAAAAATCATTCGAACTAGTGTAAGCTAAAATAAGTGAACAAAACAATAACAAAGCATGTGAAAAAAGTGTTTTTTAAAATATGTGGAGTGCACCAATGGGAGTATGTCCATCAAAACGTTATGACTTGCCTAGATTTAAACAAGAATTGTTAGAATCAAATTGCTAGATAGTGTAAACTAGTTGCAATGCATGCGTCACTTGGCGTAATTATAATAATAAAAAAAAAATCTTTATCCGCAAAGCTGCTCAGAAAATCATTTCAGTTTCATCGTAATTTCTTTGTCGGATTCTTCTTTAAAATGGTGTTACTTCTTGCTACAAGTTTTCTATGGGATTCAAGTCTGGGAATTGTGTTTATCAATCCATTTTACCGACACTATTAGTCATTGTCACTCTGGAAAATAAACGTTTCTTCTCGAAACAAATATTTCCCATTAGGCATCATTCCGCAGTATTTCAAAGTATTTTGTAGCATTTATTCATCCTAGAGACGACCAACACCTTCGACAGGCACACAACCCCATACCATAACAGAGGTTAGTAAAATTGTTCCATATGAAACCTTATCACAGACGTATTGCCAGCATGATTACTGATATTAAAGATGGATTTATCACATAATAGCACCTTTTATTAATGATGTAATGTCGCAAACGGTTGAGTCTCTGTTTCTTGGAATGCAATGATTTCTTGCGTTCTCTATATTCTCGATTTCCAAATTTGAAAAGTTTTCTTGCCGCAGTAAATATATGCAAACTCACACTAGTAGCTTCTGACTATAATTTGGTCAGTTCTGTAGAATTGAGGCTTTTGCCAGCCAGATTGATTCTTCTTAACACAGCATCATCTCTAGGAGAAGTAACTGTTGGTCGGCTCGTCCGGGATCTATCGTCAAGTTTTCCAATTTCAGCATACGAACGACGGTTGAAAAAAGAAAAAACTTACCTATTTTTTGTACATAAAATCCATTCTCCTATTTTTCATGCTGGAAAAGACGTCTATGACTTTGTTGTCAAAATCCGGGATAGACTGGACGAACTGCTTTTCCATTGATAGGACCGCCAATGCGTTCAGTCGATCTTTTTGCACACAATTAAGTTCCATCAATGAAAAAACGTCACTTTCGTCTTTGAATTCAAACGCGCGATTGCGCGAAAACAGCGCTCCAAAGCGCAAATTCAAACGTTGACTTTAAATGGGGAACAATCTGCTCGGTGCCCCATTCGCCTGGTATATCGCTTATAGCGAAGATAACCGATAGGCAACCGAATCATCCTCCAAATAGATACAAATCAGAGCGTTCCTCGGAACATAGTTTTGAGCGTGTTAGCCGCGCCTTTGCTGCGGAAGGAAAATTTGATACCATCGTTAAAATAATTAAATTAAAATAATGCACTGAATTACATGCGAATTTCTTTCTGTGTTTATCTTGGTGGTTGGGTGGGCACGTGCCCTTGTGCCCTTTAGTACAAGCCGTCACTGCAAATAACTGTAGCAGATTCTGGCCCCCGTTATGTATAGTTAGAATAAAAAAGGTATTTCTCAGACAAATCAATTTTATATGGGTTTTAAATGATTTCTAATCAGCTCAATAATTTCAGAATAGGTAACTGATTAATAGCTTGGGGTAACAATGTCTACTTCAACTTTTCTAATGAACTTCAGGATCCCAGAAGTCAGATAAACTGCTGGTATAGTAAATATGATATTATACCTATTTTTCAAAAATTATGTCAAAAAGTTAAAGTAAACTCCAAAAAAGGTTTACACGATGCAGGACTTTTCCACAGCACTGTATATAGACCAGAAAATTTAGGAATTGTGATACGAATACAAACAACATGTACCTATAAATACCAACACCTACGAAACCCTTGTTAGAACACAACCGTTTATTAAGATCAAATAACATAACAACATTTTTACACTTCTACGATGATACACCTTTAGAAACATTTCGAAAACAACATCCTTAATGAATGAGCAATTAAGCTACTTTATTCGACCTTATTCAAGTTCAAGTTCAAGTTCAAACGAATATCCAGTACACTGTTTTCCCTAGCGACCCATGTTTACTTGTATTGCCTTTGAAAACAACGTGTTATTATGTCGAATTATATATACAGCAGCAGAATGCTAATAAAACCTGTTGAAATTATTAATAATATTGCTCTAGCTTCTTAATTAATTTTTAATTGCTTGCCATTTTAATTTCAAGTAGTCATTGGAAACTGATTGCGAAAAAAATGGGCTCATACATGCTAAACTTTTGATATTGCTTTACTCAAAACATAACTAAATTGAAGCGATATCTGGCTGATGGCTTTCCTCGTCGAAAACTCATCTCTACTGCAAAGTGGTAGGTGTTGGGTGGTTTGCAGTCGTCGTCGGTGGAACAAATTGTAGGTAATTTCCCAACTCCTGACACATCATGTATTCCCTGGTCGTTTATTATCTATTTCCTTTACGTGACCCGTTTCAATGCCACCGTTTTTATAAAAGTGCATACTGAATACAAAATGCTCTAAATAGTCTTCGTCTGAAGTCTAAAAGTGACTAGTTAGTATTCAAGCGGTACTTTACAAAACGTACTTGTTTTTCAGCATGTAAAATGCTTTACGTACAGACTGCAGAATATAATTTATTGAATGAGAAGCTCAACGTTAACAAATCTCTACATTAAAATGCAACCAAATTGTTGATTATAATTTAGTTAATTGTGTGTTTCCAGATAAAAAATTGTAACACATAGTTTTCTTCGGCAATAATGCCTTGACTTGCAAACGATTGAAATTGCCTTCAGAAAATTTAATTAATTTCTTTGTGCCGTTGATGTTAAGAAGTTAGGAAGTATTTAATTAATTTTTTATCTAAGATATCTTCGAGCTTGAAATGATGAAATTCTTGAAATTCTTTTCAGGTTCATTTTTGCAGGGCAGTTAATAATCATGACAATCACGCTGTGTCAGTCAAGACGTGATTAAATTAAGCCCTCAGGTAAAGCATTTTAAGTTAATTTGTTACAACATTGATTGCCGAAATATTTTAATCAGCAAATTCAACTGCAAATTTATTTCTATACAATTATATAGCAGACGTGAACGCAATACTACAATCCCATAATGAAGTTGTTTGTTAATAAACTACCGAAGCACGCTTTTTCGGCTTCTACCTAAATCTGTTGAAATTATTTCCGTGGAGTATATACACATAGACTTCATTTCGAGTAATTTAGGCACTTGACTCTGATAAACGCATTTCGAAACCGTGTTGTGGCAAGTTGATGTGCGCTGGTAACATACGTGGTTGGAGTTGTAGCAATTCCGAATTTAATTTCACTTGCTGATTTTAGTACGTAATAAACCAGAGCATGTCAGATTACTGTCTGTTATATAATCGGGAGAAACTAAATTCAGTTTACTTCACCGTTAAATTGTTTATACATATTTGTTGTTGAATACGTAAAAGCCTCATTCATAAATTTTGCCCTTTAACTGAAAATACGTCGCAGTTTTCTTATTATTACTGGATGTTTATGTGAAAAATGCACAAATACGCAGCAGCAAGATTGTTTTATACACCCATCAAAACGAAGCAATTATTTCTCTCTAATTATCGTTTGCCTTTGGCAAAGACGATTCTGCTGGAGCAAATATATAATTTTACACGAACCAACTGCAGAAGGGTTGGGTATTGATTATCAACCCAAGATACAATAAGGGCAGCAATTTGTTTATTGTTACAGTTTTTAGAGACAGCCTGGAAAATATGCGAATTAAAATTCTACGTTACATAAAGATCACTTGAATACCTTTCGTTTATTTAAATCTTTATTAAAAAGTTATTGAACATCATCAATAATTTCAATAGATTTTGTAACGGTATTTTCGCCTAGGTTGTCCGCAACCCATTTCACACTGGGCTCCCTCACTCTTCTTCCAGCATTTAAGTACTACGCATGTTTGATTTTAGATAAACAAAATTTTCCGGTGATTGATTCTCTGCGTGTGACAGAAAACGAACGTGTCGTTGAATTGGTTTTTCCCGTTAAAGTGGTTGTCGCTTTGAGTTCATCTCGATTTTGTGGGAAAATCAAAGATTATAACGTGATCTTTAGTTAATTGTTGGATTACGTTATTGACATTTATTGTCGCTATACTCGACGTTTTGCTTCTTTTATGATTTTTGTCGAGTCAATCGTAGTTACCGATTGACAACTTGGGGACGGTGAGAATTATCCGAAGATTTTTGCGCTTTCAATGGTGATATCTGCTGCTCGAGGGAACTAATATTCGAATTCCATCCAGCCGCCCGCAGTGAAAACACGTGCCGGACTCGAGGCTATTCTAGAACGTTCCATTAAAGATTAACCAGGGAAGTGCACATTTATTTTTAATTTCGACGATTTTGGAGTCCATGTAAATACTCCTTGTTTATTTGTATGAATTTGTTTATACTACGGGGTAGATAGAAACTATGTTGTAATTTGCACAGTGTGTTTCGAATTACTTTATTAGCATAATTCATTGGTATATTAGTTTGTACAAGTATTAGCGTACATAATCACGGGAATTTCACTTGATATACAGCGTGAGTCAACCGGAGCGGTAATATTGCGTTTTGTTCGGGTTTCACAGCGATTTTTGATTTTCTTATCTACGCTGTAAATCTTGAGAGGCCTTTCATGACTAGAGTGTAGGACGCGGCTTGAGGGCGCTTGTTTGGGAAGAGAAACGCAGTATTTTTACTTTAGCTGGGGCTGTATTGAGTGATTGCGTACTGGCAATTGTGTACCGATACAGGTTACGAATAGAATTATATTTTATTGTTGCAAATTTGGGTTATATATATTACACATTTTTTTGCTGATATTAAATATCGTTGTTGCAAGTGGACTTATTATTTATTGTTTCCTAACATTGTTTTCTGTAGTAACAAATTAAGTAAGTAATAAACTGTGGGTACGACTAACCAATCGACAACTGCGTTAATGGTAGTGTATTTTATTATTAAGTCGTTGGCGCCCTTTCAGGTAATTAACGTAAAGTTAATTAATATATTTATTCGAGCAAAGCAGAGAACCGCCCATCTTCGATTGAGGTTCCGGGAGGCTATCATTAACCAATTATTTACCTACTTAGTGTGGAGAATTTCCTTTGGAAATTATCATCAGGCGTCACAATTTTTCTTTACATAATATAGTCAAACTTTTCATATTTCTTCATTTAACAGAGATCTTCGAATTCCTATTTAACGAATGTTTTCCAGCTTACACAATTCTAGTTTGCAGTTGCATTTTCGTTCTGACATAGTGTACTCGTATTACTAAAGTCTTAAAATGACAGAACGAAATAGAAATTGTTTAAGTGTATATGAAATCTCTTAAATGAAATCGACACATCAACGAAGCAGATTTAAAGTGGGTTAAATTTGCGTGGGATCAAAATTTGCCCAAAAGCTCTGGAATATGAAACAATGTTAAATCAACGCAATTTTCAAGCAAGTACTGGATAGTTGTACAAATTAGAAAAGGCAAGTCATTGTGCGTCACAAATAAAAAAGAAATTCAAGAATAACGACTTCAAAAAACGACTACAAAGAAGACAATAGTGTGGTTTCTATTCTTGCAGAAAATGACGATTAAACTGCATTTTGCACGCTTCAGCGAACATTTCAGTATCAAGAAAATGTATCTACGAGGTCGCACAAATATATAACGGGATTAATCAAATATAAAGCATGTGAGGTAGCCATAGGTGAAAATACCTCTAGCCTCCTTCGAAATAATCTCCCTCACTTCTACGCACCGTCGATATCGACGATATAAGTCGCGGAAAGCCTGCTTAAACTTGTCGCGAGGAAGCGCGTTTAGTTCGCCGGTAACATTCCGTTGAATGCCTTCCACGTCGTCAAAGCGCCTTCCCTTAGAGTCAATTTCAGCTGAGTAAACAGCATGAAGTCGGCTGGAGACAGATCCGGCGAACAGGGAGGATGTTCTAAGACTGGGACATTTCTTGTAGCCAAAAACGTATTCACAATCAAGGCAGAATGCACAGGGGCATCGTCGTGTAAAAGGTGCTACCTGCCGGAGGCTGCCAAATGCGGTCGCACACGTCGATTGCGTTTTAGTAAACGCGTCATGACACCCTTGTAGTATAGGCTAGTGACGGTGACACCCGGTGGCACAAATTCTTTGTGAATGATGCCTTAACTGTCGAAGAAAGTGATCAGCATGGTCTTCACTTTCGATTTTTGGAGACGGAATTTCTTTGGCCTGGGAGACGTCTTCGATCTCCATTCCATGCTTTCTCTCTTCCTTTCTGGGTCGTACTCGAAGCACAACGATTCGTCACCAGTAACAATTGAATCCAGAAAATTTGAGTCTCTGTTGGCTGTTGCAATGAAGTCGCGGGAGGTGTCCACTCGATGCGCTTTTTGCTCAGCGGTCAAATCGTGCGGGACAAGTTTGGCACAGACCTTCCTTTTCTTCAAATCCTTTTCCAAAATGGTTCTAAACGGGACATGGCCTCATCGCCGTAGACAGTTTTCAACATCTCGAATGTCTGCACGGGCGTTTTCCCCAATTTGAAACAAAACTTAATGTTCGCTCTCTGCTCCATGTTTGACTTGTGTCACATGTGACAGCTGCACTAACTGACAGGATACCGTTTTAGCTATCTGTAGACGAAAGTTCCAGCTACAATTTGGATAGGATTTGGAAACAGTCAGTTTCTTATAGCGTCGGCAGTAGTGCCAATACCGTTTCATATTTGTCCGATCTCGTATATCAGTATTTTCTAGTTTAAACAAGTGTCAAACATTTTTGAACAATGAGACTTTAATTACACCTTACAAAAAATATTTCTTAAGTAATAAGTAATAAGCAGATAGATAATTGTACACGAACCAACTGCAAAAGTGTTGTGCATTGATTATCAACCCAAGATACAATAAGGGCAGCTATTTTCTTGATTATTACAGCTTTTAGAAAACACTCTAGAAAATATGTGATTTATATTCTACACAACATAACGATCAGTTAAGTGTGTTTCATTTATTTAAACTTTTATTAAAAAATAATGAAACATTATTAATAGTTTCTATAGATTTTCCTTTACATAATATAGTAAAACTTCTATATAGCGAATTTTTCAATTTCTGAAGAATCCTGTTAATGTGAGCACTCTTAACGTTATTTTGGTACCATATTATATCGATTTTCGAATCTCCATTTAACAGATATTGAATATTTAACGAATATTAGATATTTAAAAATTAAGAGATTAGAATTAGAGGTAACAAATAGGCATTGTATATTTCAATGTCAGGAATATTGCGCCTTTTTAGGAATTTGAAACTTACATTACCACCATCATCGAGGATTTTCTAACCCGTTGTGAGCTCCCTAGTCATTACACGTAGATTTGTATTTAAGCTTATACGAGGGCAGCCTTTTAAATTTTTAGAAACGACCACTAGGTGGCGTTATTGAGATGTGTCAACACTATTTCCGTAAAATTTGGCATTTGTTATTGTGGAAAGAGTGGCCGCTTAGAAATTGACTGAGTAGTTTGTTTACAGTGGTCGTTTAAAACAAGCAATTTTGGAAGAAATGGAAATTTCACGTGAATGTTTTCGTTGCATGACTTTTTACGAATTTAGTAAAGGCCTAACTCAACAACAATGCATACAAGCGCTTCATTCAACTTTTGGTAATAAAGCACCATCAGAAAAGTCTGTTTACAATTGGCTTGTAGAATTTCGTCGTGGTCGTGCGTCCGTCAGTGATGAATTTCATGAAGGTCGATCAAAATCGGTAGTTATTCCAAAAAACATCGATACTGTGGCCTACATGATTGAAGAAGATCGGCATGTGACTTACAGTGAGGTAGAGGCATCCTTAGGCATATTCAAGACTGCAGTACATTCGATTTTGCATGAACATTTAGCTGTGAAAAATATCTGTTCCCGATGTATTCCGCATAATTTGATCGAAGCTCAAAAAAAGACTGGTGTTAATTGGTGTAAGGAAATGATCAAAAAATATGTCCGAGGAAGTGCAAAATCCGTACACAACATCGTAACAGGTGACGAAACTTGGATATATTTGTATGAACCGGAAACTAAGCAACAATCTACTGTTTGGGTGTTTCAAGATGAACCGAATCCCACAAAAGTTGTTCGTTTATGAAGCACTTTTAGGAAAATGATTGCTTGTTTATGCGGTTGTACTGTACATGTCGCAACCATCCCTTTAGAGTATCGAAGAACAGTTAACGCTGAATGGTATACAACAATTTGTTTGCCAGAAGTCATCGACGAAATCAGGAAAAACAACCGAAGACGTCGCATCATTCTTCATCAGGACAATGCCAGCTCTCACACAGTATGTCAAACAATTGATTATTAGAAGGAGAAAAACATCAAATTAATATCTCATTGCCCGTATTCACCTGATTTATCGCCTAACAACTTCTTTGTGTTCCAGAATGTCAAACAAAAATGCGTGGACAGCGATTTTCATCACCTCAAGAAGCTGCTGAAGCCTTCAAAAACCATGTTTTTGAGATACCAACTTCAAAGTGGAAAAATGTTTCAAAAATTGGTTTGAACGCACGCAAAAGAGTATAAATCTTAAAGTAAAAACTTAAAAGACTGACCTCGTGCATACAATTAAACAATTTTAGTTTACAGTTCTATTCGCATTCTTGCATAGTGAACTTCGGTCACTAAAATCGTAAAATGGCAAAATGAAGCAGAAATTGTTTAAGTTTCTGTGAAATGTTAAAGCTTTTAGATGAAAATAGACAAAGGCAAGAGAAAGAAGAACTAGCAGCGCGTTTGGTATACTTCCAACCACCATAACTACAATTTTTATATGGAGTGACTCTATCACTAGGCATAACGAAAATCTAGATTCAAAAAGAAAACGTTTACGAGTACATTAACGAAGCAGATTTAAAGTAGGTTAAATTACCATGGGATAAAAAGTTGCCCAAAGGCTCTGGAATATGTAACAAAGTTATATTAACCTAGCAATATTCAAGCAAGTACAAGATAGTTAAACAAATTAACAAAAGAGACATGGCATTGTGCGTCACAAATAAAGGTTTGGAGAAGAAACTAAAGAATAAGAACTCCATGAAAACGAAGAAAAGAAAACAATAGTGTGGTTTCCATTCTTGCAGAAAATGGCGGTGTAGAAATAAGTAGTAGTCAACTACAAATAGCATCATTTTTCATAGAAATAGTAAATGTTTTCAAACGTTTAGTAACAACAATTTGAAAATAAAAATAAAAAGTAATAAGAACAACCCATCAACATGTGGAAACTAAAATCAAAGGTAACTATAACTAAATAACAGTATTGAATGACACACACTAATGTGTGTTGCGGTGACAGTCTTCGCTTAATATCGCTACATCTTCTAAATACAGGAATTTCGAACAGGTTCAAATAGGCTGTAGTTAACTTTATGTGGTATTTCAGGGTATAGCCCAATATAAACTTCGTGGTCGCTATATAATACATTTTGGAATGACTAAAAGCGGATATTTTCCCACCAACTGTTCCTAACTCATCATGAGATTCTATTTTCGTTCGTTCCATTTTCTTCCATTAGATGATGAAGTCGAGTCTGCTAAGTTGCATAATGTAACATATCTTCTAGAAGCATGATATCAAGTTGTTAACTACTTAAAAACGATAAAAGGGCCGGTAAAAGCCGACATTTTTAATATTTTGAGAAAAGATGATATTAGAAAATCTGTAACTGTAGAGGGCGCGTCGGTCTGTGGCACCGAAAACATCGAAACAATCTATATGAATGACTGTCTGCTGCATACTCAAACACGAACCACAGAATTAGGCAGTTAATGAAGGATTGGGGCCGATGCAACCATAGACAATTAAAATATTTTAAAATACCTATTCCATCGGTATGTGACACAGTACGCGCCTCCAGCAGAGTTAAGCTGTCTTGACAACTTAAAAATTTTGCTGTTCCATATATCGAATTTTCTATATAACAAATGGCGCTTCCATATTTGGAAGTTCGACTGTACTATCGTCCTTAGCAAAAGCAACATGTAGCACGAATGGTCTTGGTCTTCCATATCATAACTTTTATTGCTGTCAAAGTCCAATTTGTTAATTTATTAAAGGTGCAATTACGTATTGTTTAAGAATTTTAGACTCTTCTCATATTTACCATTTAGGTTTATCACAGAGAGATATGAAAATTTTTTCGTAATATTCTCTGTTCATGTTTATTTCTACGTATAGATGTTGGTATCTAATATTAAAATTTCTAATTATCTGTCCATGTACACTAAATTACATAATAAAGAATTCAATACCTTTTAACTTTATATTTGGCGTTGATTATGATATTTACAGCACTGTTAGTTGTTTAAAAATTGTCTAAATGTATTTATTTTGTTGACAAATTTTGCAATGGCCTGTAGTATATCACAAATTATATGAACTAGAAAATACAAATCTATTAATATTATTACTGATACTACGAGGCTTGTTCAACTTTCAAAACTTCAATTTTGAAATAGCGTTCGTTGTTGAAAATCCGTCGAAGGTTGATTAGCGTGCGGTCCTACAATTTTTATGCGCTGAGGGTGTGCAGCCATTGCAGATTCATACGCGAATACAAGTAGTAAATGGAAATGCATATATTGCGTACCCAACTGTGAAGGAATGGTGCCGAAAATTTAAGAATGGAATAGAGGGGACCGTGGATGAACCGCGACCAGGTCCGCGGTGTACTGCATTAACAGAAAACAATATGGTATGTATGGAAGGCCTTATTATAGAAAATCGTCAAATTTCAATTAAAGAAATTTCAGAAATTGTTGATGCGAGTGTAGGATCTGTCCATAGTATTGTTCGTAATCTGGATTACCTACTGCAAAGATTGTTCACAATGGATTCCGCGTCTCTTGTCTAATGAACAAAAATGCTTACGAATGGGCTTATCTCTGCAACACCTCGCAGACTATAGGCATAATGGTGATGACTTTCTTCTGTCAATAGTTGCCAGTGACGAAACGTAGTGCCATCCAGTAAATTATCGTCGATGTAGTAGAAACATTCAGGTTCACCACCACCAAAGAAGTTTAAAGCACAACCTTCTGCAGGCAAGATGATGTTAACATTTTTTACGCACCTGGAGTAAATGTCAATGCAAATCTGTACAATGAAGATTTGAACAAGCTTCATCAAGCAGTAATACGGAAACGTCCAGGAAAACTTATGCGTGGGGTCATTTTACTGTACGACAACGCTGGGTCTCATGTTGCTAATGCGGTGAAAAAAACTCTTCAACGAAAGAAATTGAGGGTTTTAGAGCATCCACCCTATAGCCCGGATCTATCGCTTTGCGATTTCCATATTTTTGGACTGCTGAAAAAAGCGTTAAAAGGTCAGCATTTTGAGTCTCACGCAGAAGTACGAGATAGCTGTGGAAGACTTCTTCAATAAGCAGACACAAGAATTCTATGAGCAGGGCATGCGTCGGTTAATAAAACAATGGGATAGGTGCCTTAACTGTGACGGTAATTATTTGTAATTAAATTGTTGAATAAATTTTTTATAGAGTAACGATGGGTTTTAATCGAACACACCAGGTATATTACTTATTGATTATTACGAATTTCATCTCGGCAAGGGAAAACATTTAACAAATTAAATTTTATACCTTCACCTATATGTTTCAACGGATTCGCAGAATATAGTAACTACTGAAAATGACATGTTTTATACTTAGATTCTCTAAAATATGCTAATTACTAAGTTTAGTTTTTTAAGCACCGAAATTAATGTAAATGGAATATAAGAATAAAGCAAGAGGATAAAGATTGTTTTCTTCTTACACATTTAATAAGCAAAATATACGTTTACGAGGTTTTATTACGTGCTTTTCTATATTTGTCAGCACAGTGGGAAAGTAGTGACCCATTGTTGTAATATTACCATTACATGAGCTGAGCGTCATTAAGTATCACGAAAAAGTCATTCCTTTAGAAAATAAGAACGATCTTTGTAATTTTTTTTATCTTATTATCATCACATTTATCAGATTATCATGCGATGTTTCACCGTGAATGAGTACAGGATAATGCACCATCTCATGCTTTCCATCCGTTTCCTCAGCTTTTAGCGAAAAACGAACTTACCTTTACAATCCACCCACAGTACTCTGTATACTTAGCTCCGTACAACATGAAAAACATTTAGTAACGGAAAAGCCAATCTTCTCTGGAGTAGAAGTGTTTACGCTTCCCGCACATTAAACTATAGCTCCCATATGTCTGTGGCACTTTAAACACGCAACATAGCCACATCAGCGAAAGTTGCTACATCTCGTAATAGACAAAGCACACGAAGAAAACTATATTACTAAATGCAGAACAATAATATCAAAACGAATTACTAATCCTCTCGGTTCCTGCTATAAATTTCCGGAAATAAATATGCAACAGTATCCTCGAAACTGCAATTAGAAGATTTTATGTAGGATTTTCTATTCAGTATTAAGTATCAATGTGTAGCTGAAAACATAGTTACCAATAACCCAATTAAGTCTGCACTAGGTTAACACAGAGTTCACATATACGCAAAATGTCCTAGGGGAATGAACCATATGCAATATCCATGAAAAATAAAATTGTTTTCCAAATGTATGTCTCCGGGATACTTTGGTCTAGCCAGTAACAATAATATGGGTTACATTATTATTAACAGAAATTGTTGTAATCGCACATATTGTATATACGATTTGCTGGGATCCCATGTATGCGTCGTTATAAAAGAAAAATTATTATATTTAGTATAACAGTCTTCAGTGGTAATTCAATAAAATTACCGATTACAATTCAGACATGTAGAAGGTCATCCTAAAACTGCTTTAAAATCTAAATAAAATTTAAAGAAAAACGATTTCTCTGCCGCATTTGCAGATATAACTATAAAATCAGCGTATCGAATGAGAATTATTAACCGTCTTCACACCTGTTTCTTCAGAATTTATAGAGTGAATATAAGCCAAATTAGAAATTTTAATTAAGTTAGCGATACAATCCCTTGTATTAATTAAATTACCCGTCGAGGAATATTCTCGGTGTTCGTGTACTCTAGCAGCTTGGACACAATTAAATTTGCATTTTGGTTGTTTTGTGAGCTTTCGACATATTTTTTTCGTTTCAACACCCGCTATTATAATTCCATTTTTAGAATTATTCATGAAAGCTCATTGGTAAAAATGTAATTTCCATAACAGCATTGGATTATATGAGTTGACAGAGTATTACAAATTAATATATAGTACACAAACAGATAAATTAATCCTGCAATTAATCAAGCTTATAGAATTTTCTTGTATTTGAAGAAAATTAATTAATTATTTGATGGTTGATATGTTTAAGGATATTCCAAATATTTAAAATAACTCCCAAAGCACACCACAAACGAGTCATTCTATACGAAATCAATCAATGTTTGAACCTTCACATCGCGAATTGTAATGAAATTCATGGATAAGTAATAGAATCTAGACATATGAGGTTTATTTGGAAACTAAGGACCGCTTAAATATCCCTATCAAATGAGCGACTTAGTCAATTTGGAGCATTAGTGGTTAATCAGCTGGCCACACTTTACTGTGGTTCTGTCAATGTATTCAGTATAATAAAGCGCTACAATGAACACTATGATTGAAAATCCCACCTAGCGGATGTACTGTAATTAGTTTTTTCTATTAAAAAAACGAAAATTCTATCAAGAGTGAGACACTAAAGTAGGAATTTCGGAGATGGCCAAGCAAATGTGTATTATGAAGAACGAAGTGGGGGACTTCTTTTGTCAATGACGATCTTGTGGAAAGAAGAAACCAAAAAATTCCTCAAGATCGGCGTATAACGATTTCGAAAATAGCTACAAATTTCTCTCAAATTTCACATGCGGTACTTGGCAACAGGCTACAGTGCCATAAAATTTGAGAGAGGTGGTACCATATACATTGACGGGTGTTAATAAAAACCAGCGAATAGCCTCTGCAATTCCTTCTTGCATCGCTAGGAAAGTGACGGCGATATGTACCTGAATTACATTCTGAGTAGCGACGAGAAATGGATTTCGTATACAAATGTTGAAACCAAGCAACAATCAATGCAGTACAGCATGCGAGTTCCCCCAAAGCTAAGTAGTTCAAGCAACCATTCGGACATTTGGGACAGAAAAAGCGTAGAATTGGTTGGCAGTTAATACAGACCTGTACGGCGAGAACGTAAGAAAGTTGAGGAGAACGACTAAGAACAGCAGGAGACGATTGCTGGTATATGGAGTCGTGTGCCTTTCCACGATAACGCCCGAGCGCACGCTGTTGCTCGCACTATGACACTCGTTGAGCTACTCAAATGGGAAATTTTTAAGCATCCCCATGCAATCCCAACAAATATCCTATAAAACCCGGTGTACCTAAACATATAAATACACTCAAATATATCGAAGGAACCTTAAAAATTCGGAAATTGAAATGTTAGAAGTTGATATGAAGCTGGAAAATCAGCACCAATAAAACAGATTAGAGCAAATAAGATGGAAATACTAGAAATTAGTTGCATTCAGATCCACGGACGGAGTCACAGTTTATTATTTTAGAAAATATAACAATAATCAATACGCCGTTGCCGTACTAGTATAAATAGGCGTAGAAAAGTTTATAAAGAACTGGTTACCTGTATCAGGAAAAATTGTAATGATACAGATCAAAGGAGCTGCTTTCAAAGGAACATATAAATATCATAGAAATATGCGCATCCACTATAAATGCGGAAGCAAATAAAATGGATTACTGTTATGCCCAACGTATTAACATCATAAACAGTATAAAGTAGCACGACATAAATATTTTATGCTGGGAGTTTAAAGCCAAAACGGGAAAACGAAGGGTAGATAATATATATGGCAATCGTGGTCAGGCGGTTAGAAACGAACGAAGCGATAAACTGATCGAATTCTGGAAAGAATAAGAAGTGACTGCAACTAGAACATGGTTTTCCTTATCACCTTAAATATTTTATACGTGAATTTCCACATTCGACGTAAAACTGTAGGTCCCTCGTGTTTCTACTTTAGCGCTGAAAAGAAACACGTGGCAGAGAAGAGGCCGATGCCCAACAGTGGGATGAAGAAGGCTGTTGGTGATATGATGATGGAGGATTGATGAAATATGCATTCTTATGGAAGAAAAATTAAAGTGTAAACATCAAAGTTACAGACACACACTGACATTGATCACCAACATTATTTATAATCATCATTAACGAAATACAAAAATAAAAAATCAAACAAGAGTGGCTAAGGTAAAATGTACAAGAACGGAATGAGAAGACATGGAAGAACTACAGAAGAAACATGATAACTTTCAATTATCAAAACGTGTGACGGAGCAGAGCAGAAGTATAACAAACAAATATTCCAGCAATATATCGAAAAATCATACCAACCCTTGCCAACTACTGAAGAAAAAGAAGAAACACGGAGATGTTATGTAGACGAACTATTTTCTGATAATGATAATTGGAGAGAAGAAATTGTTACGGACATTGAAGCTGTTTAAGAATGTATACGCATGCAACACAAAAACTTCCTCCCGGAAGATATTAGAAAGCTTCCAGATAAGTGGCCCGACTGCATCGCTAAGCAGGATGACTACATCGAAAACGAATATAGTTTTCATCGGCAATAATATAAGATATGCTGATGACACGGCGGGAAGAGAAGAGGATTTGCAAGAATGAATACATTGAGTAAAACTGGAAAGTACTAGCATGAGACTAGAAAACGCAAATAAAACATAGATTATGATTATAATCAAGAACAACATTGACACAAATATTGTGAGTGAATGAAAATCAAATAAATTAACAATTACAAATACTTATGAGGCCACAATCAACTGAAAATAGAGTACTAAGATAAAATTAAAAAATTATAGATAGAGAGGTCAGATTTTATTAAATTTAAAGGGATATTATACATCCGCAACTTTTATCTAAATCTCAGACTGCGTCTTCTAAAATACTATGTATGGTCACTTTCGATATATGGCTGCGAAGCATGGAACGTCGAAAAAGACACGATAAATCAGCAGCCTTCGAAATGCGGATCTATAGACTGTACAACTAAAACTTTTAAGACAAATTGGACCTGAAAGAGAATTAGTAGACTGTATAAAGAAAGGAGTGTTATCCTACTTTCAACTTGTAAACTGCCATGAAAACTACATAAAACTACAATATGTACCAGAAGGAAAAGGTACAAGAAAAAATGCGCGGGGAAGAAAGAACATCATGCATAAACAATATAAGAAATTAGTTAGGGATGAACGAAGAAACACTTATACATACCACAGACATATCACAGCCCGTGATAGATGTTAATTTTTCATGGGGATAGCTAACCTCAGAAGACAAGGATTTGTGCTTAGTATACATTGTATGCAGAACAAGAACACTTCCTCCTTAGTCCACCAAGATAAGCATAAGTGCTAGGTCGAAGCTTGTTTAGATTACGTGAACCGAGCGATAGACAAGGATTTGTATTTAATATATCTTCTTTGCTAGCAGAAGAATACTTTCTTCATACTCCTGGCGTACCAAGCCAAAGATGAGTGCTAACTACATTCGTTTATATAAACTAAAAGCTGCACGTTTGTGAGAAGAACATAATTTGAGACGCTATAACTTTAGAGCCCTTAACATTTCAAGCACCTGAATTGTACATACATACTGTGTTATAAATAAATTTTATTGCTATTGGGATGAGAATTTTTCTACATACATACCATTATTACATTCTTAATTAATATTTGAAGAAACAATTTATTACGGAGAGTATAGGATGTGAAATTTATAGCATCCGCTACTATCTGCGGTTTCAGGTATCCCCGGAAAGGCTTAGAACCAAGCACGCGTATATACGGCTGTCCCTTCTGTACTCATAAAATATGCATTATTTATAACCATGTAACAAGGATCTTTTGGCAAAAAGATCTACCTACACGATTAATTTATTTACTTCTATTAGCAAAGATTACACCAGTGTAATTTATTTATAGGTTAGACCAAACGTTTTTTCATTATAGAGTTCTCAGTAAGTGCCCCTCCGACATTTGAAACTAATCGTAATTGCAAGCTGAAGATCCTAAATGAACTTCTGCAGGAAATTGCATTCCTTTGATGTGAAATGTTGCCTTTCTAAGAAATACCGTTCAGTTGAAGTTTGCAAGTTACATTAATTCCTATGTAACGTAATTTTGGAATTTGAATCTGAATTCGTTAGCGAAAGTGCTATATTTAGTGCCAATAGCCCTGAAGGTGTTTCAGCATCAACCGCAACTATTGATGATGTATTTATGGAACCATGATTACTCAATAACGAACAAGCTATAAGCTTTATTGTTATACGTACTTCTGCACAGCAGAGAGAAGTGTATTTCAGAAATTTGTAATTTAGGTAGCAGCATTTTCTGTGATGCGGAGTAACTGCAGAGAAAAGAGAAGCTAACATGCGAGGTAAGAGAAAAGCAAGCATTTCATTTTGACGGATTAGGTAAACAATAATGTAATAAAAGAATTTTTTTAATAAAATCTGGAAATTGGAGAAGAATGAACACGGTATTGTTACTAAATATAGTCTGATATGTGCCTTAACTTGTGCGGCATGTTTCAGCAATATGAAATCAACATTTTTACAGTTTCTCATAACGTAGAATATTTTTAATTTGTATACCTTGCATGTCTAATTTTTAGGGAACAGACAAATTATTTAATTTACTTTGAAATATAATATATTATATTATTATATATAATATATATATTCTTGCCCTATGTTTATTATACCGCTAGATTTAAATTATTATCCTAAACTATACTTAAACTATGTTAATTTTAATAGATAACCCTGATATGATGTGATTTTTTGCTTCGTTATGCCTTCAGTATATGTAAAAGGATACTATTTTGATGGTAGGAGTCTTGATTTTACCCGAAATTGTATGTAATTAGTTTCATTATCATGTAGAGAAGGTTATTTGAGAAGTTATGATGATAAAATATGACAAATGTATACCTAATAAGAGTAAAAGGTTTTGTACGATCATAGGAGGATGCTACGATGTGGTTTGTTGGTGACCTAAGTGAAATTGTAGTGCATATTCCTTATGAAATGAGGATATAGACGTCTACGTGCGAAGTAGGCGATATTTTGGTTGTCTTGGGCAAGTGTAGGAGCCCTGGAAGATATAAAATTGTAATAATATTTATTATACCTTTTGTAAATATGTGTGCAGCAAGTTTAATTTTTGAGTTAATGTTTCTTTATTGTTATAAATAATTTATGTTTTAGAAGGATAGTATTGAAGCACTTTTGGTTTGGTTGAATTATTTTGTTTATTTACAAATGATGAAAGTTAGGTGAAAATATTAATTTTGGAGGTTATGATTTTGTTTATATGAATTATATTGTTATTAGCAGATGTAGAGGAGATTTTTGTGTTTAAGTAATTGTATTAATGATTTAGGTTTCTATTTTTAGTAATTTTAAGGATCAATAGTCGAATTTTGTTTAAATTTGAAATTTTAAGCACATGTATTTTTTTATCTTGAATATTGAAGTAATTAGTACCAAAAGACTCGTAATTCTGTAAAGAGTATACATATGAATTTTATTTGATAAAATATAAAGTATTAGTCTTGTAATATGCAAGTTTATAATGTTTCAAATCATATGTTAATATTCTTGATTAATTGGGGCCATTTCATTGGTTCATTTTAAAAGTTGTATGAGCAGAAGATACCAAATTTGGTAAATTTTGGGAATTTAGTTGGTTATTGTCACTCAAAGTAGAAGCACGTATTTTCGTGTGCTCCAAATTTTAAATATTAAACCATTATGGTTGAATTTTGTATAAATTGGGTGTGGTCAATTTTAATTTTTATAATAACTTTATAAGGTTATGTTTTGTGAAGAATATTAAAAATGTAAATGTTATAAATCTAATTTGAAAGTTAATTGTGTCTAGTGTGGATAAAAATAAAAAGAACTTGCCTTCTGTTAAGCCCTGAAGTTGAGTTTAATTTTAAATTTAAGTGGTTTACTGAAAAAGAATGTCAATTTTAAAATCAATTCAAAGTGATTTATAAAAGATTTTACTACTTTGAAATAACTTACCTGCTATAAGTAATTCAATTATACTAAAATATTAAACTATAATATAGGAGATTTACAACACTTAACTAAAGCTGTAATTTGAACATTGGTCAACGATCACGGATGCAGCCAGACGTTTGCAGAGATGATTCAACAGTACGAGATAAGGCGAGAATTCGAGCAGCCGTTGCAGATTTAAATTGTGAGAATAAAGGAGAGTTCACACAGTACATCAATAAGATAAGTCCACAATTGTTTAATATTAGTATTTGCGTAATTTGTTTATTATTATAATTTTATAGCTATCTATAGCGAGGTCACGAACTGTAACCCTGAGATTTTTGTTGTTTTCATATGCTGGGATACTAAGAAATTGATTTATTTGTGCAAATAAGAATATTTCTTTTTAATTTGTACTATGGGCGTAACCAACGTATAGAATTTAATTTTGAGCTAGCCGAGGTAAAGAAAATTTATTTAGTTAATAATTTATTTATTAACATATTACATGCCATTCTTTTATGGCTTGTCAACGTGGGGCTTTTGAATTATTTATTATTAGAAATATTACATAGCAATATATAAGCATTGCAAAATGCACTTTTAGAGGGTGTCTTGAAAGTAAAGGGGTACACCTTAACTATAGGTTCGTGCCACACATACCTTAGTACAAAATTGTTTCCTCTAGAAGTGATGTTCACCTTAATCCTTTAGTTTCTGAAACATACCCAATGTTCAAAATATTTTGTTCTTCTTTAAGGCGCCATAACTTCTTACGAACGCACTTTTGCACTGAGGTATGTTTTTTTAATTCGTCGCAATTCACTTCAGGAAGCTGTAGTTAAGCTGTGTCCCTTTACTTTCAGGACACCCTGTGGATTATACCAAGTTCTAGTTTTTACAAACGTAATTAATCTTATGCTACTCATCTCCATACTTATAATAAAAACCTAATCCAAGTCGAATTGAAAATAAATCATATTCATAGCGACGCCGACGGTTGTATCCCAGTTGGGTCCCAAAACTGCATATGCCATTACGACGATGGTTGAATTGGGTCCCAGGAATGTAAAGTAGGGGAGATGTAGATATACTTAACTTAACAGATACCGAATTTATAAAATATAAATTCGAAAACTTAAAAAATGAAAGTACTAGATATTCATATACAGGGTGTTCAAATTGAAGTCGGCACTATTGCCAACTTTGTTGCTACTAAAGATACGATGTTGGTTAAATTACCAAAGTAGTAGCGTTTTTTCTTCCGATTACGATGGTAAAATTTTAAAAACAATTGAACTTCGGGTTTTCGAGATATTAGGAAAAACAAAATTTTTTTAAATGAAATATTCTGTATATTTTTGCACATTTTAAACGATCATTTAATATTAAACAAAATTTATTAATACATAAATACCCTAAACTTACAAACAAACGAACTACAAACATTTAAATGTCGATTATTGGAAAATAAAAGAAACACATTTTATTATCATCTATCATCTAATATGAACAAAAGATAGCTGCTCGATTTATTTCTATTAGTTTTAAACTTATCACAGATAACTAGGACAATAACAAAAGATACATAGTACCTGTCAAGATTATAATATTGTAATCAACGTACATAAGTAGCTATTTGAATTTGCTTTAACAATGGCATTCACACATTTAGAAAAATGTGATATGTTAGAAAGTTACATAGTTTGTCAAAAAAATTCCCATCGTGCTCTCGAACATTACAATGCGTTATTTCCCGGACGAATCTTGTCTAATCGAAGATATTTCTTCATCCTATACCGAAAGTTTAGGTGAAATAATAAAGTGTTCGCTAAATCTGTTCCAAGAAAACTATTTATACTTAATGAAGAAGCTGTAACTAATGTTATGGCATATTTCGAAGCGTTTCGGGAAAATTCAATAAGGGAGTGTAACCGTGAGCGTGGACTGTGTCTGGGAACTGTTCATAATATTTTAAAAAAGAATAGGTATGTACCGTATAAGTATAGACCCACTCAAACTTTAATGGCAGGTGATCAAGAAAGACGTACGCAGTTTATCGATGGTTTGTTAATTGCGTTAGGCGCAGTCCGAATTTTTTACGTTTAATTTTGTGAGGTGATGAAGCTAATTTTTCTAATTGTGGTAGGTTTAATCGAAAAAACCAGCATTACTAGAGTCGAGAAAATCTTATGCGTAACCATCCTCATAATCTCCAAAGACGTTTTAGTGTAAATGTATGGTGTGGGTTAATCGTGGGAAGAATAGTAGGGCCTGTATTTTACGAAGGTACTCTTGCAGGTGAACGATACACAGAACTGTTGCAAAATACAATAGAGGAGTTTTTAGATGATCTCAATGTAGCTGATCGCCCACAAGTTATTTTCCAGCAAGATGGTGCACCATCGCACAATTCTCACACTGTTGCTGGTTTATTAACAGAACTTTTTCAAGATCGCTGGATAGGTACACGTGGACCAATATTAAGTCCACCCCGTACGCCCTTACACATCTGGATTTTTATTTCTGGGGATTTTTAAAAACTGAAATTTATAAAAATCTCTATGAAAATACGAATGATCTTCAAGAACGCATCAGCAATATCATAAACAACATCGACGGACGAACCATCTTAAAGGCTGTTAGAATGGTGTACAAACGTGCTCCAAAATGCATAGAACAAGACGGACATGTTTTCGAGCACATGATCTAAGTTTTTTGTTTGTTTTTACTCTTTTAGTTTAATACTAGCTTTCCCTTTACGTCCTTATAGTTATTTTAAGTGTATTAATTATTAATTAATTATTAATTAAGCAAAGTGTATTAATTTTTCGATAACTAGCCAATGTCAACATGATTTTCCTTTAAATGCTTGTAGTTCGTTTATGGTATTTATGTATTAATAAATTTTGTTTAAAATTAAATGATCGTTTAAAATGTGCAAAAATATACAGGGTATTCCATTTAAAAAATGTTGTTTTTCTTAATATCTCGAAAACGCGAAGTTCAATTGTTTTTAAATGTTACCATCGTAATCGGAAGAAAAAACGCTACTACTTTGGTAATTTAACCAACATCGTATCTTTAGTAGTAACAAAGTTGGCAATAGTGCCGACTTCAATTTGAACGCCCTGTATAAGGCAATTAGATATTGCATTGGGAGAGGTTCTGTATTAAGACGCAATAGGCTTATATAATCACATTAATAAATGTTTACACAAAGTGGAACAAACAAGAAAAAATGAGAAAAAAATTGAACATTTTAGACTAGCATATACATCATCCATATTCAAGAAAGGCAAGAAAAATGATTTCTAGAACGACCGCTCTATTTTAATTACTAGCACCTTCAGCCAGTTATATGGGCGCATATTAAGATATAAATTGGAACAAGATTATCAATTCATGGAAGCGGAAGAATAATCCAAGTTTAGAGCTAGCAGGTCAACAATCGATAATCTTTTCTGCTTAACTCAGTTAATCGAAAAAAAGGTAGCCGTAAACCAGCAAGTGCATTTATTATTTTTAGATCTAAGTAAGGCATACGATAATGTCCCCATTTCCGCGTTATGGGAAACAATGGAGCTAAAAGGAATCAGTGCTACGGTAATGAAAACTATATAAATTCTAATTCGAGAGCCAAAATCTAAAATAGAAATAGGAAATAAATTAACTAATGGGTTGAATATAAGAAGAGGACTAAAATGGAACATTGTATACGCTACACTTCGTTGACGATCAAGTGATAGGACTATTACGACTTAGAATACATAACTAGAAAGCTAAAAAAGCAGAATACAATAATTGGGGGCTAGAACTTAGTATCCAAAAACTAAAATATATGTTCATCGGAGGAACACGTTAAAAACAGGACAATAAATAGGAATATGAAATGTACAGTACCTTCAAAGAAATAAAGTGTAACAACGTACAAGGAAGAATGGCAATATCTCAGTAAATAGTATATTATGGGATAAACATATAATACAGAAAAATAAAATGTGTATATACAACACAATCGTAAAAATTGTCACAACATATGGATATGAAGTGTGGCAAGTAAGCGAAATTAATAAGAGAAAGTTGCTAGCAACAGCGATGGATTTCTGGAGAAGGTCAGTTAGAATATCAAGCATAGAGAGAATCCGTAACGACAGAATTCGAGAAATATCGAAAACGTTACACACAATTATTAATTACATAATGACGAAACAACTCCTATGGTTTGGATACGTGCAGTGTGCGAATGATCAGAGACTACCAAAAAAATTATGATGTGGCAACCTCTAGGACGATGTAAAAGAGGAAGACCAAAAAGAAGTTGGAGGGAAGGCGTAGAGGGTGGAATGGAAACTAGAGGTCTTGATGAAAGTCATTGGAATGACAAAGATGGTGAATGGGAATTGGAAGATGTGGACAGACGCTAGAAACCGAAAATATATATAGATGTAGATACATAGGAAACATGAAATGCATTTCTAGCAATATATACTATACTCGTCGATCTGCTATAGCAAAACTACCAACATCTATTCTAGAAGTGCATGAAGTTATTGCTTCGCAAACAATTAAAACGAACAACAATAAGAACTTTGTGTTGATAAACAATCATATAAACAAAGAGATTTTGAGCAGATTAGATACCGTTTATGTTGATGGTACGTTCCAGTACTGTATAAAATATTTTTTGTAACTCTTCATGGATTAAAAGGCCACCACTACTTCCCACTAGTATTTTTTTCCCGATAAACCCACCACTGCCTTTAAAGTTGTATTTGATTATTTAATCAAAGGGTGCTCTAAATTAGGATATGCTTTTCGACCAAAAACTTTAATCTCGGACTTCGAGATTTGTCTACATTCTGCTATAGAGGGTTGCTTTTCTCATTCAGGATTGTCTTGGTAAAGCAAAATCGAGAATGTTGGGTTGGCCACAGAATACCAGGAGAAAAAATTCGGAAATTGCAAAATTTCTAGCTATATTGCCCTTATTGCCATTATTAACCGGATGAACTGCTGATTGTTTCGGCAGTAAATTTGCGGAATTCAACCAAATAGTGCAAGCATTATCCGTTATTATAGGATTTTTGAAATTATGCCATTTAATTAAAACCCAGACCTATTTAATCCGATTGTTAAGAGGTACTCTACTGGAACCCAACTCTTCTATGGGATTAGTTGAGATCCGGCTTAAACATTAACCGAGGGATCCAATTCGATACCATCCCATAGCGAATATATCCAATATAGCGCCAGTCACGTAAGACTACTTGGGGTGCCACGAGTTCTCGGATATATAGAGCATTTATATCGAAAATGTATGGTATTATCTTGTTTAATGTACTGTCTTTCTGGCTTACAACGATTGCTTACCAAAACAAACAGAAAAGCTTAAAAACTAGTATTTCTAGCTGGTATAACTCAAAAATATTACCTAATCAAATTTTACATATAAATATCTGCAACGATACGAAGTCAAATAATTGACAATTTTTAAATTTGTTTTATTTGGATTGTCAATTTGGGCTTGTATTTATGTGCTTCACATGACGCCAAAGGTTTTGTAGGTGCACTTTAGATAATCCCTAAATTTATTAGAGTGAAACTATTGACGGTTTTTGCATCAAATAATTGTAATGACATATTCAGTTATTAAAGTGATTTTAAAGGGAATCTCAAAGTTTAAATATTCACATCACAAAAATAATTAACAATCAACGACTTATTTATTTAAAAAAATTTAAATTTTGAAACAGTACGTTAATTTACTTGTACTTGTCTGCATCTATACACGTATTAGTACGTAGTAGTAGTATTTTATTTAGTAGATAATAGTAAATTATTATATTTTTAAGATTCTTCGACACTGAAAATATATTTGTATTGATACTAAACCCAGTGTTTTAAGTTATACTAATGTAAACCGTTTTCTTGGGCCTTATGTTTACAGATATTAGCAGCAAATATTATCAGTCAACAATAGCAACGTTTTCAATTTAACTTCCTCAGTTTACCTACTGCAAAAGTTTTAATTACCTGCATCGAAACCAACGCAGTTTGTTTTGTTGAACTCGTAAACGACAACTTATACGTATGAAACACATTTGTAATATACAGGGCGTTTCCACTGAATTCGAAAAAATGGTATTTTGAAGGAATTTGTACCAATCGAAATAAAGAAGTTATCTATTGTAGACTTCCACGAACAGGCTCTGTATAAAATCTAAAACTTATATCAAAGAAATGCCTTACACAAAAAAAATTAAAGGGATATTAATCCCGCACAGTGGAAAAAGAATTGAAGTGATCAGTGAATTAATTGCAACCAAGAACTAACTTTCGCAGTAAAGTTAAATTAATAAAGTTCATTCAACAAACGAGGGCCTGTATGCGGTCTAAAACTTCTTGATGAGCTTTCGTAAGGAATACAATAAAAGCAAGAAACTTTTAAATTAGCGCGTTGTAATATTATTGGGTTATTTTAACTTATTTTATTGATTATTTTGTAACGTGCGTCTGTTTTCTCACACTTGAATTTGAATTTTAATATTTGTTAGATTTATTCCATCATTTAATACGTAAAAAACGTATCTTACGCCACCTTTCTCTTACCATGAGAGTTACTACCGTTTGTGCGTGCTGTCAGTGGCCGGCGCGGGTTAAAAACAATTTGAACGACTTTTAAAGTCAGTTCAAAAATGGGTCCCGCGAGTTGCGTGAAGGACCAGTGTTTCAAAAACCCGGCACCGGTGGGCTTACCCATGGTGACGCAAACTCTTGTTCAGACATATCGTTCTTGGTGAAATTTTACTGGGGCCCGAGTAGTTCTTGCTGTTTCTTGTAATTAAAATTCGACAACCAAATCTGATAGTGTGCTCACAAAAATAAAAATATGGTGGAAATACGGTATGGTTCCCTATTTCGTTCGATATAGATCAAGTTAACCCTGTTACCCTTCTTAAGCGTTCCCGTGAACATCTACCGTTCCAGAAAGAATTTTGTGATGCAATTATTGCTTTTTGGCTTTTAAAATACCTAATTTTCTCCGTTATTCCAATTGCATCACTCACAATATTCTAAAGCTACCAGCAAGTGATATAATCCCATTGTTATTCTTCACCTTGGGGCACCAACCGAACATAATTCAATCTAGCTTCTTGCTTCCCTCACCTCGCCGCTGACTTAAAGTAACACCTATTCATATTATTAAATAGTAGTGAAGATTACATGCAATGACTATTTGTTATCAAAGAGATTCCGTATATGAGACGTAAAACTAGTTCTATTGTGGAGAAAAAGGACAACCTTGTGCTGCCAATTGTTTAACAGATTTAGTAATCAATTTATATTTACGTTATAAACTCCGCTGATATAAACTCTTTTCAGTTATTAAACGTATCATACATGTCGTAGTCAGTAGTGGATTTAATTTATGACAAGACTGACTTTGGCCCTGATTTATACAATATTGGATTGCAAATGTACCTACTTTCTTCCTCCTATTTTATTTAATATATTTAAAATCATTGTTGCTAAACTATGACTGGTTGTTTTGTGTACTTTTCTTCTTTGTATGTATTTTGTCAGCAATGTTACGGTAGGAAGGAAGCGCAACAAAGTAGGTTCCATTGCTCGAAAGCTGCAAATGGGCAAGGACAACGTCCTTGGCCATTTTATATGGTTCTACGTATAATTAGTACTTGATACGGTAGTTGACACTTATAGCGACACATCCATACATTAAATCTATAACGACTTTCTTCCGGTAACTGTGTCCCGCGAACCCTCCCTCCTCCTTGTGCTAGCCGAGAATCCCGTTTACTCACATCAGATAGATAAATAGTTGTACTTGCAATACCGAGTAATAAATATTGTAGTAGAGAGTTTTACCGAAATAACACGTTAATATGTAGGCAAGGCCAATATTGCATTCGATATTTGGCAGAGAACCACAAATATTTGAGATTCACCAAAGACATCTACTTTTAAAAACTTGTAAGGCGTAGGCAATCAGAAGAACAGAATCAATTACCTCGATTTTCAGAAATACTTGGGTACATATTACCCGCTAGTTTTACATTCCGCAGTACCATTATCTTAAATTTATTGTATATTTACTAACCTATCTTTAAATAGTTTGAATCATTACTCGATTTACAATTATTAAAACTTCAAAAATCGCGTTTAATTAACAATTCACTAGGTATAATATTTGCTTTGCGCTGTATATTCAAAGTTCTACATAAATGAAACCAGATCCAAATTAACGCAACTGAATTTCATTCGAGCTGGGTAGTAAAAACACCTACGCCATCATGTAATTACAAAAAATGATTGTGGCTTACAACTTTAAATTACTTTGAAATATTAACGGTTGCACCAACACAGACCGTTTTAAACACAAAAAATAAGATTTTTATTCATAGGCTGCTTATTTTTTTGTGGTATTCAAAATACGCAAACCTGAAGTATTTCTAAATATTCTCTTAATGGAATTCGTATATATATATATATATATATATATATATATATTGTTAATGCAAATGAGAATAGTCTTGGTTCAATACTAAGAACCTTGGTTAAAGGCGACGTGCAACTAGAGAAAGCGGAGTTTTAGAGATAACCTAGAAAAATGCATGGCACAAGCTACATGTCGGTACGTAAACAAGAAACCGATTTCCACATTTTCTTGTTTCAGTTTTATTGTTGGAATCATAAACGAAAGACATCGAGGATCTGCTTCGTCTGCGTTTGACTTTAAATTGAGTGAATTTTATAGGTAAAGCACAATTAGGAATGCTGTTTGCATTTTGGTTGATTGCGCTTAATTTCAGTTACTTCCCGAGTTTGTAGTTTATACGGCAGTAAACAGTTCGGGTCCAGTTTCAAATGAAGCTCATAAAACTGCCATCTCCGTTCTTTTATGTCGCCCAAGATAAATATATCATTGTGACACATTTAGATTTCAACACCCACTATATTTGTTACTGGGAAATTTAATTAGGGCTTCCTTTCTATGCGATTAACCCACAAACATTTGGTATATTTCAACGTTAAGCCACAATTACTATTGATAACTACGTCACTATATTGCTGAAATTATGCAGAACTCATTTGCTTCTAACTTTATATAAATTTCGCTTCAATGACTTTTGAAACTTTATTAAAATTAATTACTACCTATTCTCTTGCAAAATGATATCCGTGAGTAGGGGCAAAAGGAAGTTATAAAGGTGAGCAATAAAACCAACTTTCAAACTTTGAACTGCGTGTGCAGTATCTTCTTTCAAATTAACATTATTAGTCTGCTGATTTTTGACTGGATATATTCCTGTATTTTGGAATTGTTTAATCGACTAGTTGAGCACGTGGGCTTTGTCCCACACCTTATTTGCAAGTTATTTTATAAACATAAATAAGCTTTGTGAATATATAAAATACGAGGCTTGATCAACTGAAACCCATCTTTGATTAACTTAGCCTTGAAAACAAATACAATAATTCAAATGACATTTGTTGATGTTAGTAATGTTTGTAAGCAACACATGAATAAGTTTCTGGCGTTTGAATTTTATTCTGACTGTTAAAACTTCCATTTTGAAATGGCGTTTGTTGTTGAAAATCCGTCCAAGTTTAATCAGCGGGTGGTTCTACAATTTTTATGCGCTGAGGGTGTGCAGTGCAGCCATTGCAGATTCATACGCAAATGCAAGCAGTGTTTGGAAATGCATGTATTGCGTACCCAACTGTGAAGGAATGGTGCCGAAAATTTAAGAATGGGAAAGATTGGACTATGGATGAGCCGCCACCAGGTGCACGGTGTTTTCTGTTAATGCAGTAACAGAAATCAATATGGAATGGAATGTGTGGAAGGCCTTATTAGAGAAACTCATCGAATTAGAGAAATATCAGAAATTGTTGGTGTGAGTGTAAGATTTGTCCATAGTATTGTTCGTAATCTGAGTTACAGCAAAGTTTGTTCGCAAGAGGTGCCTCGTCTCTTGTCTACTGAACCAAAATGTTTGCGAATGGGCTTATCTCTGCAACACCTCACAAACCATAGGCAAAATAGTGATGACTTTCTTCTGTCAATAGTTGCTAGTGACGAAACTTGGTGCCATTACTACGAGCCATTCAGTAAGTTATCGTCGATGCAGTGGAATCATTCAAGTTCACCACCACTGAAGAAGTTTAAAGCACAACCTTCTGCAGGCACGGTGATGTTAACATTTGTTTCGACCCTGAAGCTTGTTGATAGAGTTTAAGGAACTTGGAGTAAATTTCAATGCAAATCTGTGCAATGAAACTTTGAACAAGCGCCATCAAGCAATAAGACGGAAACTTACGCGCGGAGTCATTTTACTGCATGACAATGTTAGGCCTCATGTTGCTAAATTGGTAAAAGAAAATCTTCAACGAAAGAAATGGATGGTTTTAGAGCATCCGCCCTACAGCCCGAATCTATCGTCTTTGCGAAAGGTCGGCTTTTTGAGTCTGACGCAGATGAACAGATAGCTGTGGAAGACTTCTTCAATCAGCAGCCGTAAAAATTCTATGAGCAAGATATACGTCGGTTAGCAAACTAATGGGATAGGTGCCGTAACTGTGACTGTAATTATTTGTAATTAAATTGTTGAATAACTTTTTATAAAGCAAAGGTTGGTTTCAATTGAACACACCTCGTATGTACTTAATAAAATATTGCTTCCTTGTTGACAACATCGTTTCTTGTTTCTAATAGAACATCATATATTATGTGAATGCCCTGGTTGCTCTCACTGTTTTTATGGAATACTCTGTTGATTGTTACAGTGCTTGATCTTTCTGATATTTCGCTTGGTTGTTAATATCACTAAGTTTTACATTCGTACATTTTTCTGGTTATTGTAGGTAGTTCATCATATATTGATCATTTCACATCTAAATTCCAGTTCGAAAGCGATGAATGGTGCATTGTATACGATAAATTGCCCATCCGGGTAGCTTCAACAGAACTGTAACTAATACGCTGTAAAAATAACTTTAAATACAACTGCACTGCTTTTAGCGACCTGTTAGTGCAATTTAAAGTATACAATAAATTATTGTAACAACTAGTAGTATATATTCCTGCATAGAATGATAAAAATAGTATTTTCCGGTTGCTTCAATAGATTTGACCTAATTCTAGTAGTCACCAATATAATATTTCTTACTGCCTAGTGTAGTGCTTCCCAAACTTTTTTAAAGCGCGAGCCCCTTTCGGCCAAAATTGTTCTTGCGACCACTCTCTTGTACTCTGGTATCCAACTTTATTTAGAATCAGCCGCTAAACGGTCAACTGACGCCATCTATTACCAAGTAGCGCAATTTACTTATTTATTCGCCGTACACCCGGAATTTTTCTCATCATGTCCCAAAGATGTCTGATCGGCGATAAGCCCGGTGCTCGTGCAGGCCGGGGCAAAATTTGCAATTGTGCTTGTTGGAGGTACGTTCTGATAATGTTTGCAGTGCGTGGACGTGCGCTATCCTCTTAGAAATTACAGTTTCGCAACGTCTGCATGAATGGCACTAACACCGCTTCTAGGACATTATGAATATAGCGATGAGCATTTAAAGTGCCTGAGACGAGCACAAGAGGTGACCTACTACCGAAACAAATCGCACCCCAAACCATAACCTCAGATGTTAAAGCTGTATGGCGTCTTTCAACACACTCTAGATTTCGTCTTTCTCCTCGATATCGACGTAGCTTTCTACGGTAGTCATTTGCCCACAAACAAAATCTTGATTCGTCACTGAAGATAATGTCGTTCCATCGCTGATTCTAATGCTGCCGCTCGACACCAAGCAAGCCCAACGACCTTGTGATGTGCAGTTAAAGGGAGCCGTTGGAATGGACGGTAGGATCGCAGTCCAAAAGAAGACATTCTTCTGTAAATTGTTACCATTGATACGCGGCGGTAAAGAGCTCGCATCCAGTCTACAGCAACAGACCCTCTTGTTTGCGAGCGGTTTTGTGCAGCCATTCTTCAAAGAAGTCGATCTTCACGAACATTGCTGCTACGTGGAGGCCTACCAGCTGAACGATGTCACTGAATGCCTTCTTCTGACCAAGCAGACCATATTCGTGCAACTGTAGTGTGGTCCCTACTTACCCTTCTACCAATTTCATGAAAAGAAAGTCCAGCCTCTTTCATGCCGATAATTCGACCTCTATCAAAATCGGAAATGTGATTAAAATTTCTACGTTGTCTTACTGAAGGCATTTTAAAACATTAATTCTGTCACAAAATGAAACAAAATCTCGAAACAACTAATTAATGTTTACTAGATATTGTTTTGTTTCTAAGCAACAAGTTGATGAGAGACAGTAGACGAACACCACAACCACTTGATTCTTTTAATGGAAATAGTGATCATTTCATACACAATAATAAAACATTATTTTAGCAAATTTTCAAACACGTAGCTTTATTTTTAATTGGTGGTGCGTTTCATATGAAACTGAACATATTTTAAAGCATTGGTTCAACTATTAACTATTACCATAATTATATGCAGAAAAGTGATCGGACATCACTCTACAATGCTGTAACTCTGTAACGAAGCATTTTCGGGCAAACGTTTATATGAACATTTTTTTCTTGTTTTGCCATGGAGAACTTGCTCCAAATGTTTGACCAAATATTTCAAGACCTCCCTGTATAAGCAGCAGACCACGATGAGATTAGTCATCATTTCAAAATTGTCTGCTGTACCGGTGACTGTGTGTTGAGTGCATAAATCGATAGCAAATATTTAACTTTAAATAGGATCATGCTAAACATGGATAAATTTTTAAACGGTCAATAAAACCTTCCGCGTCTGGAAGTGACAAGGATGCAAAGAAAAATAGATCAGACAGCAATGAATATATAAAATATGGTTTTACCGTTATTTCCAAAAAATCCCAGTGCGTACTTTGTCGAGAAGTATTGTCAAAAGAAAACATGAAGTCATTAAAGCTATTTCGACATTTCAATACCAAACATCCAGACAAACATGTGGAATTCTATGAAAGACAACTAAACTACCTGCACAAGGAGCAACCACTTTTACATCAGTAACCACTACTAATAAAGAAGTACTAGTATTAAGTTATCGAGTTTCATTTTGCATTGCAAAAACCAGTAAGCCACATACACTTGTCTTGACTTACGCTGCAAAGACTTGGGCATTAACAAAGAAAAATTAAGTAAAACGTAGCACTATGGAAAATGAGTGGATAAGATCAATAACAAAGGTAGAGGACGTAATGGAAAATATATTAATATAGAAATGGCGATGGGCTGACTACGTGGCGAGGTTGGAAGATGATAGATGTACGAAAATGGCAATGCAGTAAAAACCTAGGTAACGAGAAAGATCTCTAGTAAAACCTTCCACGAGATGGACCAATGACCAACTACAACTGGATACAAAAGGCGAAAAATAGGCAAGAACGGTATTCACTACGAGAGTCTTACATCCGAAATGGATTGATATAAGCGATGATGATGAAATAAAGGTTTAAAATGACGGCTTATACATTTTTTATCCAGAAACATCTGAGTACAATTTGCAGCAAGATATTAATTTGTCTTAGAATATATCAACAATTAATAGGGTGCAAAAACACCCCGCTCGGTATCTAACGTAAGAAAAATGGCTTTTTTAAGGGTTAAAAAATACACGTATCCTCTCGAAATACATAATATAAAACACGCAAAAACCAATAAACCTGTTGAAATTATTTATATTGGATTGAATTAGAAAGCAATTTGAATTTCAACGAGGAAAAAAGAAACCAAGAAGCATTAAGCAAATTATTATTATATTGACTTATAATTGCATTTTGACTTGGAGTTAAAAACGTCGAGGTATATGTTACAGTGCAACCTTAAATTTAAAGTTGAAGTATGATTATTTTTTGAGTGTATAACCCTGCTAAAATTGACTTGAGGAAGTGTCAGTATATAAAAAAAACAACATTCTATACATGTTTAGCTCGATACAGCTGTTCCAGTGTACGAAAGCATTTTCTTCCCAAAAAATGTCTATTTCTTAATTTTTTTAAGTTTAATTTACGAAACTATATGATTGCTATATAAATCGTAAAAAGATGTTATTCTCCTGTATTCACCATTATAAGCGTAATAAAGCTTCTTAATATCTACACTATTAGGTAATGGCGTAATTTGATTAAAATAATTTTTTATAGTGTGGAACTGCTGTAAATGGGTATAAATATGTCGATTTACACCAACAGTCTGTTTGCGCTTAGCTACTCTATGTGGACGATATTGAACCTACTATTATTAATGTGAATGAGGACAGCGATAGTGAGTTGGATTACAGTGAACCAGATGCATGAGCTGTATAATTGCGTATAATCACTGTTTCTTGACCTAAGCCGCTTGAGACCCAGACAATGGAAATTACTGGTAAGTCTGTCATTACTCATTATCCCATGGGTCCTAAATATTGCTGCCGTAAATTTCCCAGTGTTTCACAACACTGTGCCTGCCTTAAGACTATAGTACTATTAAAATGTAAAACGATCACTTTCATTATTATAACAATTGTAGAAATGATGAAGCGTTGCTTTTTAAATACATGTTCCAAATTTATTTTAAGCTTTTTAGCAAACTGCATACTAAATTTTATCAAACGCCTTACAAATAAAGAGAATGATATTTTATGAGTAGTCCTATTTACGTAGCAATACTAACATATATGGTTGACATCAAAGTTCAAAACAGATTTATTTTTGACGCAAGTGTAGTATTTTTAATACCAAACTTGATTAGCTGTTTTTTCAGTCTTTCTATTACGTTCGCCTGAAATATATCAGTAGTCTACATGCAGAATTGTAGTCCGTATCCCTATATGAACGTGATGTCAATATTTTCGTTCAATCATGCAGATCACGACTTGCAGATACGAAATTTATGATATCCAATGAAACGCAACACTGGAGTATAAAATGGTATTACGAGTAACGTCCACAGTTTTGCAAATTCTATTTTTGTTCGCTACATTTTTTTACCTAACCTACGCAAGTAATTTGAATAATAGATAATAATAATTCTCAAGAACTTGTGAAGAAAAAATTGGAAAAACTAATTTGATAAAATTCGATTGAATTAATTACTTAAATTTGATATTTTATATTGGTATTATAAAGAAGATAGACTGACCAAAGATATTAATAAAAAATTAACGGGCATAATTAATTTTGACTTAAAGTTTTCCACATATACACATTTATATTATACAAACTATTTAAATTTATATTGTAGTGGTAATTATAACAATATATTAGCGACTGTTACTATACAGATTGATAAGGAAGTCACTAATTTACTGTTATTGGTCGGTGATATATTGTGCACATCATCGTCATTAGAACAAGCAATCAATTTTACCTTTATAATGCTAACCCAATAATTTTATATTTCTGCACCTTTTCTTTAAAGACCTTCCATGTGTGAAAAAGGATTCGGGGTTGATAAAAATTCGGGCGTTTGGTAAAATTCCCTATCCCTTACTTATTCCAGCGTAGTGATTACTTCCGTATTGTTTCCTCATAAAAAAGTTCTAAAAAGGCAGCTTTTTTATCAGTAGACAACAGAAGCAACGAAACTATACTTAACTAATATTTGGCAAAACCATTTATAGATCCCTGTGAACAGTAGTTTTACTTAACTTGTGTAGGTTACTTTGATCTAAATATTTTTATTGTATTGCTAATCAGACGAAAGTTTCTGTTTTTGTATAATTATTTCTTGATCGTCAATTAATACTACTAAGTAATATTAACGGATCTACAATCTTCATAGTAAAATGCAATTATTAATACCCCTTTCGCAGTAGAAATGTTTCAACAAGACGAACTCCACACTATGTCCTTAGTTAGTATCGGACGAAACATTTCCTGGTAGATGGATTGGCTGAAGAGGAGCAGTGCAGTAGTCTGCGAGGTCACGTGATTTAAGCCCTTCATACTACTACCTGTGGGGCCACTTAAAAAGTAAAATTTAAAGTACTCAGCCAGAATCCCCAAATGCTTCACAACGTCCGAAACCGTTTTCAACAAAACCTGTCCTACTGTATGGATGCTGGAGGTCAACATTTCGAACATTTAATAAAGTAAAAATTAAGGTAAATTTCTTAATCAATAAAACATTACTGGTGTAAATTATGGTAAAAGTGAAAAATCACGAATTATTGGTTGTATTTGGAGAGTTACTATCTTTAAAAGGCATTTTCTCGAAAACTACTGATCCGAATTTGAAAAACTAGGAAACGTTAAGACGAGGATTTAATGCCCTTTAAATTGAGGTATCACTAGATTCCCTTTACCATTTAAAATTTTAGGGGTGAAGCTCACCAGCCAGAGATTGAAGTGACAAGGTTGAAAATAAACGCAAAAAGTTTCCCCCTCACAACAAAGATTGACAGCTCCGACGATTTTCTAAAATATGATGAGCAATATGAAAAATCGGGTCTGTTTCGTTTTCATTAGCCCACCCTGTGTACCAAAAAAGAGCTGTAGCACATTATTGCAAATAAAGGTTGTAGTATATTTTCAATTATTCGTTGTTTGTTGAAATTGAGAAACAAGATTATTAAAAACCTAAAATTTGAAACTTACACCTAAACATACTAAAACGGCGGCTAGAACGACGTAGAGACTGCTGACAAATTAAAAAATTTTTGTAAACTCTCCGCTTGTTTATTTCGAAAAGTTGGTATAAACACCGTGCGTCAGGTTTACTTAATTATTATTAAGAAAAACTGGAACACAATATTTCCTGTTAAGTTTCCTCATTAGAATTTATTTTCGCTACAGAGAAAACGTTTCATAAAATTCGTTCTATACAGAGGGTGTTAATGAACAAAGCCAGAAAACCCTTACTATAGATCTACGTTGAAAATTGATTGACGTTGTCCATTAAGACCTTGTATCCGACAAGCAAGCAATGTACTATTAATAGCAGATTATACGAACTAGCTTAAAACATTATCTACGTATTTCCTGCATGCAGAATTTACACAAGACGAAGAAAAACACAAGAAACAAACAGTTTAAAACAAAATCTTACAATTATAAAGTTTGAAAGCAGTTTATTTATATGCTGTTCTTACACGACTGATTTAGAAAAAATTCCATTGTTAGGCTCAATAGAACATTGTATGCATGCTTGAAGAACTGGCTAAGCCTTTGAAAGGTAATTTTGCTTTTGTTCGGCTTCTAAAGAGATTTGCCAGAGCTACTTTTATATGTTTGTTTGTTTTTAGTTTGGAACTTTTTTATACTTTCAAATTAATTTATTAGTCTGCAAATGTAGATTTTCTGCCCTGAAGCTATCTACGGATACTAATTTTTCCATTATATAATTAAAAACATCAAAGCCGTATTTTATCTCTAATTATGATCAAAAATTTTATAACGCTATAAAAATTTCTAATTTATTTCTTATGCTTTCGTATTCTTTTACCTAATTTGGCCAGGATTATTTCCCTCAATTTAAAACTTCACAAATGTATTTGGGTGAAAAATATTTTATAATATCATAAAAACTTATAAGTTCATTTTTAATTAAAACTGGTTCTCTTAACTATTAAATTTAGCACATCTACTGGCTAAAAGACCTTTTTAAGTTGTAAAACAAGTAAAGTTCCTTCAACATTTCTAAGAATACATTTTGTGTTTCTGAAAACTTCGTACGTAACAAGTTATTTAAATGTTTTTTGTTAAATCCTTGCACACAAATTACAGTTTAAATGTAGAACGAACGAATTTCCTGTTGAGCAAGATTTACAAAATTACGTGTAGTATTTTTACGCCAGTTACGTAATGAAATTGTTAGGTCGCATGAGTACAACAAAGAAAATTTCTCAACATATACCTTATAAAAGTAAAATGAATTTAGTCCTTCCGAAGTAGGCCCGGGTGTGCTGGCTAAAGAAAGGAGAATCCCATCCGATTCATTATCAGCGGAAGTAGTGGTTGGCTGGGCTTCGGAAGTAAGTGGAGGCAGCATCATGGGCGAGAATAAAGTGGTTACCTCCTGGGGACTCTGAAGATCAGTCGAGTTTGGCCTCCGTAGGATATCGATGAATGTGGCGCTGTGCCGGATGTCCGGTATGGGAGATCCGCTCATTCTTAACTTAGTTTCAGGATTATTTTTGAGCACTGCTTGGAGCTCGGGTTAACATCACGATGACAAACTTTGGAAAGCCCAATTTTACGCAATTCGCTTCCATCATTTTGCATTTTCACTGCAAGTTGTTCATGTTTTACTGCTCGTACAGCGTCTAGTATCCCAATCTGAAAAGAAATAAAATTAAATTAGTCAAAATGAGCAAAATAGTTCGTTTGGACTTTTCTACTGTTTACATAAGCGCTGGTAAAAGACAATTTCATTAAATAAGAACGGGATTTATATGTGTGAGCAACGCAGCGATATTTGTTACAATTAACATAGGAAGTTGCGAATGGATTAATTCTGCAATTGTAGGTAAAAACACGATTTCTTGGAAATTCGCATCAATAAAACCTTCTTAAAAATCTTAAAAATTTGAACGATGTTAATTCTATAAAAACACACTTCTTTACGCATGTAACTTACAATCAATATCTTCGGCTTATTTAGACTATCGAAACGGTTCCTATTGAAAGAGAAAACAAGTCAAAGAAAAGGCGAGTTATAAATGATAAACGATGGCATTTTAGTGTTCATTGTGCCTTGTATATAGGACGATGACTTATTTGTTAAATACAAAAATCGACAGGGTGGTGTTTCTGTAAGGTCTGTGAACACTGTACTTCCTTTGTACAACATAAATACATCAGCGGCAAGGTGGTGTAATGGTTATCATAGGTGAATTCCAAGCAGTTGATCCGGGTTCAATTCCCGGCCATCACAGACTTTTTTCTAATTATTATTTTTTGTTATAACTATTAATTATGATTTCTTCATCGTAGAATAAATTAATTTAATTTCTTCGGTTAAAACGTGATTACTTTTAGTTCTTATTTTATGGGAATTTATTACGCATCCTTCTGATTTAAATTTCCTAACAATTGTTTGTATGGTTCGAATACATGGAATAGGATATTTTACTGAAAATAAGTCTCTCGCAGTTCTTAAGCTTACCATTCTGATACCACATTACAATTTCCACTTTTTCGTCTTTACTGCATATGGTTGTATACAAAACTCAAGAAGACACTAAATAAAGACTAATTTAATTTTTGAATCTTGAATTAATTTGATTGTGTTGGCCACAGCACGCGTTAGTTGTCTGTATAGTTGGTTGCCTACACAATGGGCGTAATTGACGCGTTCTTTTTAAAAGTATACATAGGCAATGTATACTAAAAATAAAAATGCCCTGTTTACACCGTGCGTGTAATAAAAGATTTAATGATAAAGGAATATAACAAAAACAACACAAATTAATAATATCGAAATATGTACAGCTTGAATTAAAACTATAATACCATCGACTTTCCTGTAGTAGTGCAAGTGGAAGAGGCGTGATTTTGGTATTCTTGGGATGCGTTTCTAAACCCCTCTTGCATTTCCAGCGGACGTGACATCATCTTGGAGAAAGCTGATTCCATTGTTCGTACTACTGGGAAAATGTAGATGATATAATGACGCATTCCATAGGCCCGAGGAATTTATGGACATGGTGAAATTCTTGGAACCTACCGCTACATCACCCCTGGTTAGCGATAGCGATAAAATTTCGAGATTTTGTAAGTTGTAGTGCACCTGGAACGGCGTCGTGACGCACGAAATCATATTTTTAGATGGCCAGTGGATGGTTGTAGTATGGAATGGGCCCACAGGAGCGGCGAGATCGACTGTGCCCACAAGCGGTGGGCATTGAGGTTGGCCTGATAAGGATAAGCCCACAGGAGCGGCAAGGCCCGCGTGGGCATCGAGATTTATTGTGAGCCGCGGTTGCTGCGGGTACGTTGCGAACCGCGGGGCCTGCGAGCTGCTGCACCTCAAAAATCACCTGGAGTAAATACAGCACGGACGGGCGCTCGAGGTGTAAAATTACTCAGTTACGGCGGATAGGTGGTCTCCGGCACCATGTCGTTGTTGCCCGTCATTGTTCTAGCATTGACGAAACACAGGATACCAAAGCAAAAACACGCAAGTAAACACAATAGCAAAAAAATATATATTTGCTTTTCAGTTCACTAGATAACGGCGGGGTCACCACTTTAGCGTTGGTTGCACTAAATAAATGTACACTGTGCATGTAATAATAGATTTCATAGATAGCAAATATAACTACCGTAACACAAACAATAATAATAACGAAATATGAACCATCGACCTTTCCGTAGTAGTGTCGGTGTAAGAGTGATAGTCACGGTATTATTGAGATGCGTTTCTAAACCCCTCTTGCATTCCTAGCGGACGTGACATCAACTTGCAGAAAGCTGATTCCATTGTTCCTACCTCTGGGAAAGTATGGTTACCATAGTAACACATTCTGTGCACCATTCAACAGCAAATACGTTATTGCCCTTTCGCTTAAACCGAAAATGACCTTAACTTGTTTATTTCAAGCAGAACTTCCTGTATAGTTTTACATGTTGAAAATCAGTTGAAAATTCTGGGTTTAAAACCTCGAGTAAGTTGTATTTCTAACACTTTGAACGCATAAAAATATCGTTCACAACACTATTTATGAAGTACTCCTCCTGTTTTATATCTATGGCTTTTTATAATAAATATTTCATGATGCTACAGATTTTGGAAGTTCGAAAAGCAATGGCAAACCAGCGAGGTATTCTGCCTAGTAAATCTTCTCTGGGGGAGAAGTGCTCGCAGTTCCCCTGGTTCGGAGCCCACGTTAAGCAATAAGTCCGCTACATCTGTTCCATTTTAAACGCTCAATACAGGCATAGGAGAAAATATCTCATAAACTCGTAGGGAATAAAGCACTCGAAGCAGAAGATAATAAGAACAATATTATGCCTATTCAAATTCTATATGTAAGGGCATTTAAGTTTATTGAATTTGATGGTGGTTGCATGATCGATTTCCGAACAGTGTCCCTAGAAATGTTTAAAAAATCGTAGCTAGAAAATTCCAGGAAAACAGTCTATTTGAATTAATACATTTTAGAAAACATTAGTTAACTTTCAAAAAACCAATATTTCAGCTTTCGGTATAAGACTGCCTGAAGAAAACATTTGACCCTATGAATTTTGTTGTATCCGAAAATTCCAAATTTCACTAAAATTGGTCCAATAATTCTTGTGTGCTAAAGCATCACATACATATACAGTACTCGGAGACTGCATTTTTGAAATCTAAGATACCCAAAAAGCGCATTTCCGTAATAAGTTCTAATATCTAAATTTTTTGTGATCATGCTGAGAACACAAGAACGTAAAAACACTGTTATTTCTAAAAATTATTTACATTGAGTAATGGATAATTAACCAAAATCGTTCTCATTTACAGTTGTGGTTGATATTATCTAAAACGACTATACGCTATCGGAACATTTTAGATTGGTTTAATTTATAAGGCTTAAAGTAACTTAAATATAAATTAATTGCATTTTCATAAAAACTAGCATGGCGGATTTTATATAATATATGAAGCTTTTAGATTATAACAGCATTAAAATGCTAAAATTTATTAGGCGGGGGTTCTCTTCATATACACGATAAAACCTAGCAAATGGCATTTAACGAGCTTATTTGTGGAACAAATTAAATATTAAGATTTCGCTAATTAAAAATACGCTTAAAGTTTCATCGTGTAAACTACATTTCAATAAGAATGCAAATGGTTGCACGAAGTTCGAAGAAATTATAAGATATTTAACTAAAAATGAAAAACGTGTATAAATGTTAATTAATATAATTTAGATAATAGAAAAAGCTTATTTAACATAAAGCAATTTTGAAAGTAGGATAAACAAGCCATCATAGAGTACCCTAACCTGTTCTGTACAAATACGAAAACCCGTAAACATATCCGTAATTACATTGCGATACCTATCGCATGCCACACATATCGTATTTCAGATAAATGTCGTCTTTATCTACTCAAGAGTAGTCTATGTGCGATTTTGTGCCAACCGGTCGAACTGATCAACTTTAGGGCAGATTGCTCAACCCGCCTTCAAGGATTTCACACTTCCAAGGATGCTACTGAATAGAAACGTCTCCTTTTAACTAGAATTATCTGCCTAAGCCATTCAGTAGCCCCGAATGGAAACCTTGCTCTATTGTAAAGTTTACTTAATGAAAAAATTAAATTTCCTAAAACCCCTCGGCCTTCTTGCGTGCAGTGCGTGATCTGGTTTCAAAATTTGTTCAAGCTGCAAAAAGTTATACTCAAAAATTGGATTTGTAAAATCACCGACAATGCTATTACTTTTTCCACCTATTTTTACCGTTTGTGACACACATTCCCCTGAAGTACCTTTGTTAGCGAATTCCATGAGCCAAGTTTAGTTAATTTATTTCTAAAGAAGACTACAGTTTGAGTGCAACTCCTTAAAACGTAGAAACTAGGATATCTTCGTGTTTTACAACTATCGTAAAGATTGTCTGATTACAATATTTGCAGCCACGTTGTTTATCCCATTTTTAACATCAAATGGTTAAATATAGAAGAAATTAGAAAACAAACAGTTTGCAAAGTTCTACAGCACGCATATACCAGTATGTTCAACCATAAATGTTTTATATTCATATTATTGTTCTACCCCACAAATATGTCATTAATTGTAAGATATATAACCTAGATAATAAAAGATAAGTTAGGTTTCCACAATTTTGATGAAAAATATAAAATAAAACTGGGATTTATATTTGACTACGGCTAAAGGACGTACAAATATTAATAATTTACCCTAAACGTACAGGGTTGATCAACTAAGTTGTACTCCCTTAAATGTAGTTGACATAACCCAACATACCATACAGCATGGTAGTTTTTCGTTAACTAAATTGATCAAGGTTATCTACTTATAAGAATACAAAGCTCTCAATTTACTTAAATTTTTAAGGAAGACGTTTTCAAGCTCCAAGAAAACAAATTTGTTGCTTAATTTTGCAACTACAAACCAAAATTTATATATCCAGCTAGAAACCCACTGCCCGAAAAATATTTAGACGTCCTGCCATTTCTTTAAGAAATGAAGGTAAGTATGTTAATATCAGAAGATGTAGGTCCAGAACGAGTACGAGGTCTGATCAAAATGTATCCAGAATGGTTTCATAAGTTTGCAATGACAGAATACTGAGGGATGTGGTTTTGCATAAAGTGACCTTGGCATCTATTACACATGTGCTGTGAATCACATTGGCCTTGCTCGGTCGGTTGTTTCATAGTAATGTTTTTTGGTGACATATGTGTAACTGTTTGGCGCATTTATCATGTCTGAAAAAAGGGATCAACGAATTTGTATCAGGTTTTGTCAAAAACTTGGAGACACTTGCAAAAATACATATTTAAAGTTACAGAAAGTCTATGGGGAAGATTGTATGAGCCGTGCACAAGTTTACGAGTGGTATACGCGCTATAAAAATGGTCGTTAAAGTACTGAGAGTGATACGCGTTCTGGAAGACCTACAACCAGCAAAAGTTAAAAAAATATTGAAGCTTTGGGCACAGCTGTGCGGGAAAATCGCCGAATCACGATTCGGGAGTTATCTTCAGACCTATACATTAGTTTCGGTTCAGTTTAATCAATTCTTATGAACGATTTGGGTATGAGACGCGTCCCAGCCAAATTTGTACCAAAACTCATCACAGTTGAGCAAAAACATGCCCGTGTTTCAGTTGCTACTGAGTTGCTTGAGTGCGTCAAAAACGACAAAAACTTTGTAAAAACAATTGTGACTGGCGACGAAACGTGGGTTTATGGGTATGATCCCGAAACCAAGACCCAATCTTCACAGTGGAAGACCCCAAAGTCTCAAAGCACGACAAAGCCGCAGCAATGTTAAGACGATGTTGACTGTTCTTTTTTATTAAAAGGGAATTGTGCATCATGAATACGCTCCATCGTGTCAGACAATGGACAATGAGTATTACTGCCAAGTTCTTCGACGTTAGAGGAACGCAGTTCATCGGAAAAGGCCGGACTTGCATGAGAATAGAGAGTGGCAATTGCATCATGACAATGCTCCTGCCCACGCATCGTAACTTGGGCAGCAGTTTCTTGCTAACCACCGTACTCCACAGGTCCGTCAGCCACCCTATTCGCCAGACCTTGCTCCCAGCGCCTTTTGTACATTCCCGAAAATCAAATTCCATTCGAAAGGAAAAAGATTTCAAGACTTTGAGGAGATACAGCAGAACACGACGAAGCAGCTGCTCGCTATTTCAGAAGAAGAATTTAAAAACGTTTCGAGCAATGGCAGCAACGCTGGATTAAGTGTGTGGCTTCGGTAGGGGATTACTTTGAAGGCGGTTTCAGAAATCTTGTAATTTCTTTTTCAATAAAGCCATTCTGGATACATTTTGATTACTTAAATTTGGGCATCTTGAGGATATATAGAGTCCGGCAAGGAGGTATGGTGTTTGTGAAAAGACAGTCACACGCATTTGGGTGGACCGAATTTTTTCGAAATGGTACGAGGGGGTATTGATAAGTACTTAGCCTACCATATAAAACGCCACGATATTTCAAAACAAAATTTTATTTATTCAACATAATCTCCTTTAAGACTTATACATTTAACAGAACGTTTATAAAGTAATTCTAAGCCATTTAAAAAAAATCTTTGTCTTGGTCTGCAAACCACTCCTTAACTCCGTTTACCTTTCAAATCTTTTTTGAATTTTGGGAACAAATAATAGCCTGATGGTGCCAAATCCGGAGAAAAGGGCGAGTGGTCAACCAATTCAATACCAATTTCATCAATTTTTTGCCGTGCAATCAATGACTTGTGAGCAGCAGCATGGTTTTGCAAAAAGGGCACACCTCTGGTAAGTTTTCTGCGGCGTTTTTCCACAATTTTCTTACGTAATTTAGTTAGAAACTCAGTATAATATGCTCTCGTGATAGTTCTACCCCATTCCAAATAATCTATCAGAATTATCCCATCTTTGTCTCAGAAAACTGAAACAAGCATCTTGCCAGCCGATTTTTGAACACGGAATTATTTGGGTCGTGGAGAACCAACATGCTTCCACTGCTTGGATTGCTCTTTAGTCTCTGGGTCATAGGGATGGATCCGCGTTTCATCCATAGTAACAAGCCGATCCAAAAAGTTTGAGGAATCTTCTGCAAAACAGCGGCAGATTACCTTTGACGTTGTCAATCGAACGCGCTTCTGATCAACGGTCAAGCATCTTGGAATCCATTTGGCCGAAAGCTTTCTCATACCCAAGTCGTGATGAATGAAGTGACACACACTTTCATAGGAAATGTGCATGTGCAATGCTCCTGCAATATTCTTAAACCCAATAAGTCGATTTTCTAAAATCATAGCATGGACAGAATCAATGTTTTCCGGAGTGGTCACAGGAATTGGTCTTCCAGGGCGGTGCTCATCTTTTACATCTGATCTTCCTCCAGTTTTTAATAGTGGCGTATGAAGGACACTGATCATCAAAGGTTTCTATCATATCAGCAAAAATTTCTTTGCCCGATAACCCTTTCAAAAATAAATACTTAATAACTGAGCCAAACTCGATTTTTTCAAATTTTATTTTTTCTCAGACACGCTGTTTTCAAAAATTCACGGTTTGATCACCGTTCAACTTATGGATGTCAAATTTTGACAACTTATTTATAAAACATCATAGTTGTAACCATAGCAACCATATTCACTTTTCTTTACTAGAAACCTTCCAGGCTAACTAGATATCAATACCCCCTCATATCTACTCGTCGACACACCGTGTGTTTGTTTACAACACCTTCATTGAAACGGGTCGTTCTGTGGTGCTCACACAGCGACGATTTCGAAATCATTTTAATGTTGGTCGTCATGATCGTGCTCCAAAACGGGATACCATTATGAAGTGGGTGAATAGTTTTCAAAGAACAGGATCCTTGAGACCGGGGACTGCATGGGAAGGTGAGTGTGCTGTACGAACTCCGGAAAACATTGAAAGAGTGCGAAAAGCGGTGGAAGTCAGCCCTCTTCGTTCGCCGGTACGTCACACACGCGCTCTTTAGATGTCAGACAGGTCAGTTCGCAGGATCTAACACTTGGACCTTCATTTTCATCCGTATAAGATTATGATGACTTCGTGAGACGACACAGGTTTGCAGAAGCGATATTGGAATTGCTAACAGACGATATCGTTTGACCACGAGTGATGAGGCTCACTTTTATTTATCGGGGATGTAAATAAACAGAATTTTCGGTACTAAGCACCCATAAACCCGCAACAACTGCATCAAACACCTCTGCACTGCGAGGGAGTAAGTGTTTGGTGTGGCGTATCTCGAACCTGCATTATTGGGACTTATTTTTTTTCGTGAAAACGAACGAATAGTGACTGTCAACACAAATCGCTACCTTGCCATGTTGCGTGATTATTTCCTGCCAGAAGTAAAAAGACGACGCATTAACCGCAACACAGATTGGCTTCAGCAAGATGGAGCGACTTGCCATACATCAAGAGCAACAATGGCTTTTTTAAGACATTTCCAAAGACGCCTGATATCATTGCGTGGGAATGAGGACTGGCCTCGTCAGTCACCGGACCTGTTACCTTGTGACTACTTTTTATGGGGCTATCTAAAAGCTCAAGTTTATATAAACAAACCACGTACTCTTGAAGCGCTTTCCGAAAACATAATTCGGGAATTTCACCCGGTATAGATTCAATACGTACGTCTCTCTGTGATGATAACCATTCGGCAAAATCTGAGTTCAATATTCAGAATAAGGCAAACATGATCAGAACGAACTAACATGTCACAACTGATGAAAATATAAATTATTTAGGCTTTAATAATCACTGAGCATTTTTAATGATACATGACTACTTAAAAACATTAAGCTCGCCCCCGTACTGTTGCAAGAAGAATTAAGTCAGCTTATTCAACAGCAGTTTCTAGTTTTAGGCACTCCCTACAGTCTTAACTTGATAGTAAACTATTTGTATTATGGTGTCGTTAGAAAAAGAGCTAGAGCTAAAGGCCAGAAGTTTTTTTTCGAATGTGAACGCCAATAAGGCGATGTATTAGAAGTCAGGCACCAAACCAAAATCTTTCTTCTAAAACTTGTGAATATATAAACCTAATTCATTACAGGAAAAGAAGAACTCGATATAATAATAACAAAACTGTTTCCAACTAATATTTTTAAGTATTCACCGACGAAGATGAAGCTGCTGAAAATTTGGTATTACGAATTCAAATTTCGATAGAAGCTCTAACCATAAAAACGAAACCCAATATAGTATCATTAAACTCAAAAAGCAGAAACCAAGCAAGCACTATACAATTGTACAGTATATTGTCAGCATAAACATAATAGGAAGTGCTGCAAATAAAACAACTGTTCCTAGAAAAACATGACGTCATGCAAATAGCGTTATTTGAAAATTGTAAAATTTGATAATTGTTTCGGAAGTACTATGGCATTTATTTTAGTGGTAGTAATTTAACGTAACCTGCAGCACTTCTTGGATTCTCTTGAGAATAGCGCCATTCAGATCTTGGTTTTATGTTATTATATTTTACAAGTTTGCTCAATTCTTGTCATTTCTTACATTATTCTAAAACCTCGATTCTGAAACGACTTCCTGAACAATAAAATAAAAAGTAACTGTCCAAATCTATTAAAACTGTACCATTTATAGTTTGCATGAACTGCTAAACATGTAGCGTTATTTTACCTACAATAACGTGTAACGGAATGCTATGGAAAAGCATTTTTTAATTAAGAGGAGCAACGTTGTGATAGTTATAAATATTAACAGTTTATCGGAATTTCTAATTAATAATATTCCGAGAAAAAATTCTTAATATAATGAAGGAAAAACTTGTATGTTCTATAAATAAGAGACTGAATTTTTAATTAGCTTACTAGAAATTTGAATGTAAAATCGAAGCATTAAAGCCAAGCTAGCGGAAAGTAAAAATTGGTTAAGCATTTCACAAGGTTTTTTTTCATGTTTTATATTATTTTTGAATATTTACATTAGTAAATGATATTGTCAATAATTTCGTTATAAAATTCAAATTAAGATTTGAAACGAAGTATCCTTTTCTCCTAGGAATGGATTCATACTATTTATCGAAACTATAAGAATTTCAACATGCAGCAGAGGTTATACGACTCTTTTTTATTGTATTTTTCTGGAAGAGCAAATGTAATGTTGCAGAAGACCGTGATATAAATCCAGTCAACATCTCCTTCTTTAAAACTAAGTTAGCTATAATTTTTTTAATAATTAGAACTTTAGTGCACCCAAGAATATTTAAGAAATACAGTAAAAAACAATACTGTAAATTTATTAAATATTCTACGAAAGCTTGAAGGATTGTGATTAAATTTTGTGTTAGACACAGCTTGTAATCCCTACAAAATTGCATTTACTTATTAACCAAGCCCGTCCGCATGGACCTGCTTATACACTTGATTCATAGTGTAAACAAAAATTGATAAACACATAATTATTTTGCGTTTATTGACGAATCTCGTTCCTGGGGATTTCATAAATTTTCGAACAATATCGTGATGTGTAACAATTCATACGATTGCTTCTGTATGTACATTGTAAGCTATTTATACTAGAAATAAAATACAAAATAATATTATATTAGTGTAACATAAAAGCAGGATAAATGTAAAATAATTAGCAACCTATTACAATAAAAATCGTAAAATGTATTTACGTTAGTATATTCGATCAATCAATTTTAATAGCCCATCAGCTTACAATACTCAAATGTTATGACAACATCACAATCTATACATAAAAAATGGATATTAGGAACAAATGATTACAAAAATTTATGTAGGGACCTACTTACGTTTCTGTGATCATAGTAAAACCCTTTGCCCCTGATAGTTTCTTTTTATAATTGTTAAGAGTGCTCTTAACAGCATTATATTCGATAAAAACGTAAAGAAGGGAGAAAATATACCCCCGAGTTACAGTTAACTAGAGTGAACGTTATGTGATCATATGGATATAAAGTTTCCATCGCGTCATTTCCAAAAATAGTAATAGTTTAGCAGCATTTCCCAAGCTGTGGAGCGCCCCCCCCCCCCTGAGAGGGCGCAGAAGTCTTCAAAGATGGACGCAGCAGAAAAATAGTAAAACAGCAATCAGTATATTGAAAGTAATACAAAACATCTTAACTGAATGTGTTACGTTCTTTGAATATTTGCCGCTCTATATGAATTAATTTCTTAGTTTGATTGCCGCTCTATAGGAATTATAACGTTGTTTTAATTGCAGTCTTATTTTGGGTTACCGTTTCGCTATTTTGTTGCATCTTTCTAAGTTTGAGTTATGTTGACAGTTCCTTTTGTGTCGAAATTGCCGAATGTTGTTTTTCTCGCGCTTGACCATGCACACTTCCGAGAACTCACGTGTCCCTTATTCTAGAACTTCCCAGAATCATTTCGTAATATAGTGCAATCTTTGGGGGAATGAAGGGTCGTGTTGCGTTTTTACAGTCAGTCAGCCTTCCACCTTTAATGGCTGCGGTCTTCTCAAATTACGTCTTCAGAGAAGGGCCGTAAATAAATCGAGTGCTGCAAGTTTCGGCTTGGGTTTTAGATGGGTATACCTGGTGTAATTTTCGTTTCGTTGTTTTACCATGGGGTGAAAACAACACATCGACAATTGTCAGATTTTACAGAAGTACGCTAGGATTTTAAACCCAAACAAAAGGCAATTCTTGTGAATTGGCCGATCGCCTTTTCGGCGGATTAATTTCGAAGTCCAGCGCCTGTGCCTTTGCTGCTACCATCATTCGGAAAGTCCTGCCTATTGTTCAACGATTAACAGCCTGTTGAAATCAACGTATTTTCCTGCATCTGGAAATCGCCCTTACATTGTACCTATCTCGTTCTAATCCATTCATCGGAAGTTAAGGTAAAAACAGACTAGTTTTTTTGTGTGTGGTGAAAAGAAACTTACGCGCGACTTGCAAAATTTGACCTAATTAAACTTTGTTTTGTTGGAACAAAAAGCGACCTTCAGTCGCAGATTGTTTTTATTTGCACTAATATTTGTAAAAAGTAATTTCGTTTATATTGTATGATGCCTGTAACCCCGACGCTTTTGGCCACGCAGCTATTTGAATAAAGTATATATCGTGCGCCCAAAGGCGGCGAGCTTCGTTTTCCGAACGTTCGAATATTTGTTGTAAAACTATAAAAACAGAGCTGATTGTCCTTTTTTTTTGTAATCATTTCCTGTATCGCCATTTTAATAATTTCATTATATATGTTTTAAAATTTACTGCTTCTTTTATTAGTGTGTACTCTGTATTTGTATGTGCATGAATTTTGCAAGCTTCGTATATATAGGAGGAGGCACAATAAAGGTGAGTTCCATTCCTGTATGCTGTCGGCTTCTCGGCCTTCCACGAGGACGTACAATCAGCTGGATTTGGAAGTTGGCGCCCACAAATTTTGACTTACCCTATACACAACTAAAGATTTCCTCCCGTAAGCGATTTTCACGAACTCCCCCTATTCTTCTGAGCTAAGCTGTAGGCCGTTTTCCACCTATCTGGATACGGGTCGTCGGAAAAGTACGATTGGCCCGTAACAAATGCTGAATGTTTAACAATTATTATTTTTACAATAGTTTGCATATATGATGTACTTACGAGTACAATCTCAAACTACATAAAACTTACTAACAGTTTATTTAAACAAAGTGACTTAAATGCGTCTGTTTTAAGTTGCATAAATTGTCCAACTTTGGGTCTAAATGATCTTTGATAATATCCGTTGCCTCGACTAGCTGAATAGCAAATAATTTGTTTGTAAGTTACTAAAAAATTGCTCCTGCAAATCCTCTGACATATCATCAGTGCGCCTACTAATAGTATTATTTGATACTGATATTTTTTGAATCTGTTTAGTATAAATAGCTCCAAACGTTGTTGCGACCATATCAACGGCAGCAGGAAGAATAAGATTTTCCGCAATAATGTGAGGCTTCTTGCACTTGGCTATGCGATGTGCAACTTTATAAGACGCAAGCAGAGCTTTTGAAAAACTGTATTAAAAGGCTAATTTCTGATTACTAAACCATTTTCTTCATAAAGGAATCACGAGATTTATTGTCATGATCTTCATGCTTTGTTTGCAAATCCCTCTTTAGTTTATTTGGTTTCGTACTGTCAGCAACGAAAAACTGTGGGTAAATATGTTCCACACTATGGTCGCAGATGTACTTGCATACTCAAAATTACGTTGAGATCCGATTAAATATTTTTCCATACTTGAAAAATATTTGTACAAACTTTAAATCACTCAGGTGCAACACTAACGAAATATTATACAGCGTCTACTCGCTGCTACGCTTACTATTAATCTAACCTAACTCAACATGCATCATGGTTTTATATGTTCTGTCCCAACTATCACCATTTCTGGAACACTTCACAACGTTCAGAAAATTAGAGATTCTGTCATGCTAGACAGGGCTAATAAATTGTTTAACTCTAAGCTAATCTCCTTATAGGTATATTATATATTTTCGAAATCCAGTTATGATTAAGTTATGTTACAATTGGGTCATAAACGGGTTACTGATCATTCAGTTTTTCATTATGTTGCAACCAAATTTTCTTTAAATATTCTTTAGCATTTTAAATTAATGAAAATGTCACCGACTCACCGCGACAATATCGTTTAAACACGGATTGAGCGATATCAAAAATGAATCCTTACCTGGCTCTCTAGACTTCCGGATTTATAGCCAATCGAAAACGTTTGGGAATATTCGATCATTTCTGTGCCCATATTATTTGAACCTGTCGTGTTTTAGATATTATTTTTTAGAGTTAGGAATTCAATCAAATATAGTGTTTAGGATGGTTTGACACTATTTTTATTCTTACCAGAGTGTTTACAATTCTTATGCCTCTAAGTAGAAATGTCCGATTTAAAATATGTTTCTGTTAATGTATATAGAATCAACATACCTACCTCATTCCAAGCGTTACGGAGGAAGCAGAAATAATAGTACGTGTTGGGTATAATTCGCCGCGCACACTTCGCCGTCTACTATTCCCCGATACTATCGATAGGATTCGCCGCGGTTCGTTTTGCCGCCGATATAAGAAATAAACTCCTCTTTGCCAAAAAGGTTTATTTTAGAATGTCTGTTCGTGAATATCTTATTAAAGTTGTGGATATTTCCGCAACGGCCTAATTAATTTTGATGAAACTGTAAAAACTACTTACGGCGACAAATTGTTTCGGGAAAAATGAAATTAAAAAATTTAGAAATGGTTGAGCTATTTTAAACCATTTCTAAGAAAATTTTAGGATTGCTAAAAAATGAAAAAAGTACGAAGTTTGTTCGTATAGTAAACTAACTAACACTCAACTCAACTGATATTAACTACGCTATTATTTTTTTTCTGAATACAGCAAGTAGTCACTGGCGGTACGAACAACAGGTTAGCACATCTCGAAGCTTTATATATATACATATATAATAATTTATAGGAGGACGTACTCCGGTGGTGTACTTTAATGCCGAAAATCGGTTAAATGGGACGTAATATGAAATTTAAAATGTAGAGGTGGTCTAAAGGAAGTTACGAATTTGTTGCTTTTGCAGCCGTTATTCTGACCTTGACTATCCCCAACGTGATCATTTCTTAACCTGGAAAGATGACCTACATAGGGTATTTTAGAGACGTCCTTTATACATCCGTAGTGGTTACCAGAACTACAGTATTCGTTACGTTTAACTTAAAGTTGAGAAATAGGTATTACAAATAGTTAACTTAATTGCAATCAAAAAGGTTGACTTTTGACTAGCTTTCAAGTGCACAAACATATTATAGCTGAATATCTTCAAAGCATCCTATAGTGGTTAATTTTCGGTTATATGCTCTAGAACACGTTTTAAAAGTTAACAGAAAGATGCTTATATATCCCTGCTAGAAGATAACCATGGGAAGTTGATAAAAATTGCGCATACTGCTGTGAATAACTAAATAAATATATTGCAGTGGGATTTAAAAATACTCGTCATTTTAGCTACTGACCGAATACCTTAGAATCCTGTAATTGGGGAATTGGGGAATCGTGTTTCGGCGAATAATACTTGGCGGCGAAGCGTGATTGGCGAAACGTTCTCGGCAAAGTGTTAGTTGGCGAATGCTGCGCGGCGTTTCATACTGTTCCCTGAATAAAGCACGAAATCTCCTAAATCAGGTTTAGTGCAGTTTCTGTATTGTCATTGAATTACTGCTTCTTGGTTTCTAATTTTTGTTGTTTTCATGTTTTTCACCTAAAAGTAACAGTCAACAATTCTACTTGAATACGTTTTAATTGCATTTCAATTACAGGTAGTCCGTCATTGGTCGTCGAAATTTTAATGGTTTCGAATTCAATTCTTGCAGGTTTAGCTACCCAATATAAGTAATTCCATTTTTTCTCGCAATATTAGCAACTTGTTCTGAAAACGTAACAGAGATTGATGGGTAGTATCTAAATCAATTGAACCAAGATCCAGGTCTCCGCCTATTATATTGATCTGGAATGTACGTAGATCGTAGATCTACATCATTTTTACAGATAGCTATTTTATCTGCAGCTAGATGATATATACGTTTCTTGTATAAATACAAAAATCAACAATTTAATTTACATATTAATCTTTTTTTTTGAATTTTGAACAGGCATGAAGTATACATAATTTAGATTTTCAGAATACAGTTTACTATTACAATGTTTTGTTTGTCAGAACAAACGCGTCTACATTTATTAATATAATATACTTTTCCTGCTAATAATGAACGATGATCAAAGTGAATTGCAATTTGAATTGCTGGTTTTGTCACACCCTACTGGTATCTAAATTGTATAAAGAAAAACGTGGCACTTGAGACTCATTTTATAGTTTCCACAGATTATACTACAGATAAAGAAAAGAGTGGATGATCGCAAAAATTTAGCAAATATTGCGAAATATAGAAGACTCTCTAAATATACATCAACGGAAATAGAATAAACAAAATACAATACGCTGACTACACCCTGTTACTAACCCAAAATATACAAGAAATAATAGAACGATTAAGTAATAGCAGCGCTCAATACGGTTTAAATGTGAATCTGCAGAAAACGAAGTTTATGATTTTCACAAAAAAATAATTTACATGCTAATCTAACAGTAAACAAAAACGATAGAAAGGCCATACTCTTATAAGTACTTAAGGACTTGGCTTGAATCCACCGGACCACAGAAAAACGAGGTACGAACAAGAAATGAAACCGCCAGAGGAGCTGTTCTAAAAATGAAAAGTTTGTTAACAAACAGAAGTCGAAACATAGAATTGAGAATGAGAATGGTTAGATGCTACATTACATCCGATATTAAAGTATGGCATGGAAGCGTAGACATTGAAGAAAGAAGACATTAAAAGATTGGAAGCGGTAGACATGTGAATTTACAGAAGATTACTAAGAATATCGTGGACAGAAAGACTGACAAATGGAGAGGGGTTTAGAAGAATGAATAAGGAATTACAAGTAGTGAAAACAGTGAAAAGAAGAAAACTACAGTATTTCGGACGTGTTATGAGAGGACCAAAATATACATTGCTACAACTCATAGACCAAGAAAAAGTACAGGCAAAATGAACGTTGGACAAAGAAGAACATCCTGGCTACGCAACCTCAGAGAATGGTATGGTATGGCTGTAGCACCATCCAACTATTTAGAGCAACCGTGAATAAAGTACGAATAGCTGTCATGATTGCCAACCTCCTGTTGGAGACTATATAATCAAAAAGAAGAAATATACATTCAGATACATTTTGAGGATGGATTTGGTAAGGATCTGGAATTATGAAATATATCTGCATGGCATTTTACCAACAACTATGTATTAGCACTATACAGGATATAGATGTAATAGCTTCTATTTATAAATTATGAATTTCCTGTTTGGTATACCATACAATCGTTCAATATAGACGACATAGATGAATGAATGGAAACTATTAAAATGTAAAATATATAAAACTGTTACCATTTTAGGATTCTAAACAGTATAACAAAGAAGAAAATGTTACAACCTTGATGAGTTCTCTGGTTTCCATTACACTATAGTACGGATAATTAACAGAATGTAAAAATTATGAATTTTAAAACGATCTAGGATCTAGATACCTTTTTAGGGATTTTGGATCTTTATCTAGATCCGTTTCTGAAAGCGGGATTTACATCTGGATAAAACATATTTTCTAAATATACCTATTGCATGCGAAAATTAAAACGGGTATATTCATTAAAACTCCAAATTCACTTTTGTCGCGAAATCAATAATTTGCTTATACCTATCGCATGGATAAATAAGAATGTAATCAACTGAAAGATATAAAAAGAAAGCAAGCTAGCCGAAACTACTTTTAGCTCTGATAACTACTAATTTATATGTAATTTCTCTACAATCCTATCTAGCTGATAAAAAAGCCAGTATAAAAAAGAAACATTGACCTTTGTACCTGGAGGTAATTGTATGACTTATTTATTGCTTGAACCAACCCTGTAGTTAAGTTTATAGTGGGTAAGATAACTTGATTTCGGATTTCGCATTTTTTCTTTATTTAGCAAACGTAATTTTCGTCATATGCTTGCGTGGTTAAGTTCCATTCAACTGTTGTAATTAAATATTCTAGCAAAAATTGCAGAAAAGGTAAACAAATACACTTGAAAATAATTCTTCGGTTGCATGTGTGAATACATTCTTGTCCGTGCATGTTACATAACAATAAACTGCAAACCGCACTGCATACTGCCATGTCTGCCACCAAGCAGAAGGAATTTTTCCAAGCGAGTCTTGTCGCCGAGGTCGGTCAAACACCGTACGTAATTTGCTGGGATTACCGATATATCCGATTCGCGTGTGCTGCATGTTTTATACCTGTAGGTAAAGTCTAATTTTGGGACGTTCGTGTACGCGCAAATAAATAATAGATAACCCGAACCTTAATGTACGTAATTGAAGGGAAGGTTAAGCATTGACCTAGGTGACGCCCGCCATCAAGGCGCCGTGGTGGAGCCGACGCCGAACGTTGCGTGCGGTAATATCACTCATTTTCAGTTTTATTGCATGTTTATTAAAGGTATTTCAGTTTTACTGTAGTTTCATTGTTTAAAATGCTATTATTGCTGATATTTCCTGGCTAATATGCCAAATCTTTATCCGCATAGCAATAATATCGTGAATACCATCATTGCTACATACATTTTTTACGATTCCGTCTAGTCTTACTGTCATAAATATAAACGTTGATTTATTTTCACTTTCCAGCAGGATGCACAGAAAATATCATTGTGTTTTACAGAAATAGCAGGAAAAGCAATTCTCCTAAAGTTATAACACCTACTTCTACAGTCGCACATATTTAAAACACAGCACATGCCGCTTATTGGATTCACGGTTAATGTTATCATTCGGATATTGATATCACTTTCGCGAAGTATGGGCCGGACGGATAAAATTAATAGGAAAAACATCGTGTATAGTAATCATGTCTTCGGTTTCTGTTATCAATGTTTTCTTATTTTTTTCTGTCCACGGGCAATAATCTTATTTGCATGCAATTTTTTGTTCGTTGTTCAAGATTGAGTGGTACCGGACCTCTCTCTCTCTCTCTCTCTCTCTCTCTCGTAAGTTAACAGCCTGCAGGATGGTTGGCAGCAGCTAACTTAGTTGTATTCTAATCCCCCGCAATGGGTGACGTAAAACATGGCATGTTCTTACCTTAAACGAAATAATTAATAGAACAGATAGATAAGTTGCCGAAAATACAGCTACAGCTGCTAGAATTACTTATTACTGTTAGGCAACGGTTTTTGCCTGCTTTGAGTATTACTTAAATGTGCGCTCAACAGATAAATATTTAGTAAAATATACGTAACTTATCACGGCTCTATAACAGCTGGGCAGAATGATAAAAGTTTGAAGGAAAAGCCTTGTGGCGGGGTGTTGAGAGGGGTCAGCGGCGACGGTCTTCGTGGGGCAGTGATCAGGGCGAGGCGTAAGCTTTCATATCTTTGGCGTAATCACCAATTAATAGCGTTTGCGAACCTAGTAACTAATTGCTATGCGAATGTTCTATAAGCTGAGGCGAGGTGCGAATTTACTAATTTAGTGTTACCATTTATGTGATTATATATGAAAATGTGCTGCAAAGGCAATATCGGCTGATATAATCAGTGGCGTCCATGACTAGGTTATGGTTTATATCCCATGAGGTGTTATATGTGTTTACCCGAATGGTTACGTATTATATACATGGTATTATATAGGGTTTTCAAGCATTGGGTCCTATTATGGTTGTTATACAAGATTGGTGTGTC
>JABXWE010001199.1:0-73852 GCA_014611495.1 Limonius californicus
CCTTAATAAATTACAAATCAGTTGCAACTAAATACTTGTTCATTTTCACATTTTGTTGGGCCAAAATTTTTAACTACCTGAACTGTCACACAGTTTGACATACAGGTAAATGTCATTCAAAGCTCATTACAGCTGACTGCAGACGGAATAGCTTTTTTTCTAGGCTTGCTGCAATTGACTTTTTAAAAAATCACATTGTATATTCGTTTGAATAATATGAGGGTAATACATTCCCTTTAACAATGTCGATCAAATAATTTAACTCCATCAGAAGAGGAAATTTATTTGAATTATCAACTGCCAAGGGTTTGGAAATAAAGTTTAATGATAACCAGATTAATTTATTTAAATGTTGGTTACAAATTGAAGAAGAATGAGTAAAAAGGTAATAAAATTACTATTTGGCTGAAAGTGGATTTTCAAAAACCGTTGTTACGAAAATAAGTTCAGAAGCCGACTCGACATAAATTCAACGATGAGAAAAACATTAACAAATTCTACTAAAATAAGAATTAATAAATTATTTGAAGGTGAACAACAACAATGTCATTAAATATTGTCTTGTATTATTTTGTTCATAATTTACGTAAGAGTTTTTCTTCTTCTTCTGTGTGTAGACCAATAACTTGTTAATTATCTACAGTAGAGTAGGTTCTGTGAACTCTCTCTGTACCGGACAGTACGCGAACCTTCACGTCGAACAGACAAAAGAAGTTCCACTACATTGTCAAAGATGTTTGTATGATAACCGGGACCGACTGCTTTACGTGACCTCTGAAGTACCGTCAGTTGCATATGCCACTATAATGGTCCACTCATTCTACTATCCTAGCACAAGAGTAAATGGTAGTCAAATCTAGTTAATTTATTCTTAAACTGATCACAAAATCTCTTTGTTTCATTTCCGTATTACGTACTATGGAACAGCATAAATGGATTCTGAAATTTCCAAAACCTAGTTTGTGTGAATATAATATGTGCTTGGATTTTGCCTTCGTTAATTGTCGGGCGTTCTAAATGATTTACGAAGTTAGTATTACTACAATATTAATAAATAATACCGCTGTTTTTTAATAATAAAAAACAAAACTACAATCGGAACGGCTTTAACAATTCACAGTTCCCACTAACAGTTCATTAAATTTTGAGATTAATTGTTACATTGTTTTCACATTAAAACCACATATCGAATAACGTAACTGGTAAAATTTAACTTGACACGTTGATTTTCAGCGTATGTTGCTGTGCCGTATACCGTTTTAGTTTTAATAGCTTTCATTAATTAATGCAGATGCACTTTTTACTCCAGAGACCAAAAAGCGCATTGCTTAAAATTTTAATTGCGTTTGCGTTGTTTGCTCTACAGCATACTAATTCGATTTGCTTTTTCATAAATAACATACGTACGGTCGTAAAAGGAAAATTTATACCTCGATTGCTTGCCCTATTAATAAAGTTGGGGAAGTTCAGATATTTATGTAACACGCAGCGAGAACCTGCCGTTGCCTTGCTTCAGCTACTGTTTGTGTTCCATTACGGAAAATGCAGTTTCGGACGGTGACCTAGAACTTTTCGACGAAATTGCTTGTCGTTTCACAGCCATTTTGAGGAACCACTTATTTTAATCAAACATTAACTTCTTAAAATATAGGTTTACTGAGTTGTATTTGGTAACAAAAATATAAAATTATAATGTACCAAGCAGCTGTGGATGGACGTGTTTTGGTATAACGGCCATTTATTTTAATTAACCCCCCTTATGGGGGAGGCCCTTGCCCAACAATGGGATGATGCGGGCAAATTAAAAAAAAATAAAAAATTATATACTTTATGTAGCGCGCTGCAAGTTTACCTACTGGGAAAGCTATCTACGTGTCATTATTTCGTTTTCAATTAACTTTAATTGGTGAATGTGATTTTTAAACTTAAACTTTATTCTATGATTTTTGTGGTAGACCCTTTTTATTCTTTCTTGGTGAATCTCAAACTGTTTATTTATATTTTCTTTATACCTATTTTGGTTGCTGCCATTCCGGTTTTAATTTCTTCATTTATAATCTTCTCTCTTCTGGATATTCTGACATTCAATCGTTGAGAGTCCATTTTAATTGCTCTTAATCTGTTCCTTTCGTCTTCCTTAATAGCCTACATTTCAAATCCATAGCCCAATACTGCTTCTATCATAGTTCTTCCGGTATACTTCTTATTCTTTATTGAAATATTCTTATCCCACCATAGCGCATTTAGTGCACTAATAACTGTACTGGTGTTTTGGAGTCTTTGTTTTATCTCTCGTCCTCATTGACCATTTTTATCAATTATAAAACCTAAATATTGGAATGGGCAATAGACAATTCCGCCAGCTTAATGACCCCCGGTTTTATCAGGTGGACAACTCCCCTAATGTAACTGCAGGTAATTTTCTTAAGGGCCCGATTCCGCCAGACAACCCTCGTATAAGATTAGACAACTTAAACGTTAAGCTTACCTTAAATTATCTATTTAAATTTTGTAATTTTGTGTTCTTTTCAAAATTTTAATCTTTTCAAAATTTTAAACAAATAAGTAAAATTGACGAATCATAATGCTAAACATATAATGTAGATGGGCTAAGGGTGGTTATTGTTTTTCTAACATTATTCAGTATTCAACTAATACCTGGTGTATTCAGTTGATTGCAAATCGTTGACATGGAAGAAGCGATTACTGAACGTGGCAATAAACAGTTGGTATCAGATAATTACAAATTTTCTAAAGCACGAGAAATGTCTACGGGAGAAGTTAAGTGGCGGTGTATCAAGAAAACCTGCAACGATTTTTTACAATAGAAGAAGGTGCCAGTCAAGAAATTACGATACAAGAGGGCCATCACAACCATCCCGCCGATTTAATGCAGATTCAACGCCAATGTGTCAGTGTTACAGCTAAACGTAAGGCCGTTGAAGATTTAAATGAAAGATCTACCAAAATTGTGCGTGAATTAATATCCAGTTCAGAAAACACCAGTCATTTACAAATGAATGATTTGCTCTGCGTCAGAAAAAGCATATATCCACAACGTCGTAAAACACTTCCGACATTACCTAAATCATCAGTGGAAGTATAGGACGTGTTGGAAAGTTTAGAAGTGACGACAAGTAGAGGTGAAAAGTGTTTTATTAGCAAATAATAAAGAAAAGATGATATCTATTTTTTCATGCAAGACAAATTTGGAGTGTTTATGCAAATCAGAAACAGTGTATACGGTACTTTTGAGTATTGCTACAAGTTTGCTACAGTTATTTACCATACATGGATATGTGATGGGGCACTACATACCACTTATATTTGCTCTTTTGCCAAACAAATGTAAAACTACATACGAAACAATGTTAAAACAAATTACAAACAGTTGCGAAGAACATAATTTTGCATTTAAACCTTCGAAAATAGTTATAGAGTTCGAAACAGCAATGAGGCATGTGTGAATGTTTGGGAAAACGTAGAAATCGTGGGATGCCGCTTCCATTTAAAGCAATCATGGTGGAAAAAATTCAGGAAATGGGTTTGTCAACTAATTATAAGGACAAGACAGAAATTGGAAAATGGCTTCATTATACGTTTGGCCTACCATTTCTCGATCCACATGAGGTTAGCGACTCACATGTATATGACTTAGCATCCGTTTACCCAGAGGATGCCAAAGTAACAAAATATGCTGCTTATCTTATCGATACTTACGTAACTGAAGATTCGAAGTTCCCACCAAGCATATGTGCTGCTGCATCTTCTTCTATGGTCAGAATAACAAACGCGTGTGAGTCATTTCATGCACATTTCAAACAAAACTTTTACTCGGCACATCCAACGGTATTCATTTTTCTCAATCAGTTAATTAAATTTCAAAGTGAAGTGTATGTTAAAATTAACAACAGTGAGAGCTATAACAAAAATGTTAACGCGGACATTAAACGACCGCAAAAATATTCGAAAAGAAAGTTATCAGATTATAAAAATGGACATACTAGTAGATTTCACTTTCTGAAAATAGTGTCTCACGATTTTGATTCAACTTAAACTGTTTTTATTTTCTTTAATAGTTATTTCTAAAACTGTGTATGCGACTATAAATGTATTGTACATAGTATATTTATAAAATAAATGTCGTATTATATACTCTTGTTGTTCCCTTTTTACGTTATAATGAAGTGATTACGCATTAAGCTGGCGAAATTGTCCATGAATTAGGCAGGGGTGGAGGAGTTGTCCTCATTTATTTCAGGTAACTTAACATCTTTTGGACTGTGGTCATTAAACTTCCTTTTCAGGTTGTCCTTTACAGGTTTTTCCTTTTCAGGTAATTCCTTTTCAGGTTATTCCTTTTCAGGTAATTCCTTTTCAGATTTGCTTTACAGGATTTTCTCTTTCAGGACATTCCTTCCAGGACTTTCCTTTCAGGTTTTCTGTTTCAGGAGCAGAACTCCATTTGCACAGTGAAATCTGGAAGTGCCTGATAGGTTGGCTTGGGATGCATTGCATCACAGGAGATGTTTTGAATTCGGAGTTCAATCGGGTAGCCTAAGCCATAAACAGTAGCAAGTCAGAGCTAGACTGGCGTCCTCGACCCAGGGATGGAGGAAGGCCGTGCAACGGTCAGTCCGAATGGGGACGGCAGCTTCGAGTTGCCGGGCGAGTAGAGTCGGCGCATCGTTCCGATGACGTCTTGAAGGGGAATGGCAACATTACCTGGAAATGCGGAAGATATGCTTCACTGCTAGGTACTTCCCCGGTTCCAATTCGAATGGATGCGGTCATTAAACTGGTAGAATTGTCCATCGCCGATTGGAATTCATCCACCTATTTCGCATAGTTTTCTTCATTTAATAGTACTCTAAATTGTGCTTCAGAGTTTATCATCATGTATTCAAAGTTCTGTAAAGTAATCTGTAGATCCCATTTTGTATAATCGGTGTATAACATAAGGTTTTTTCCAACACCTCGAGAAACCGTTCATCGCATGCTCCGCATGCTATGTCAACATAAATATTAAACAATATAGAAGGCAGGCTGCAGACTTGCCTTAGATCCTTCGTAGTGCCTATCGGGTTATGCAGTTGGTAACTTTGTTTAACAACTAAGCTGTTTTTTCATATAATTCTTGTATAATGGTTATTAGATGAGTATTAATTCTATTTTTTCATCCCATAATTTGTTCCCCGGGACAGTGTGGCATAGACTTTTTCTAGATCGGTAAAAGTCATGTGTATTCCATCACCTTTCCTATTGTTCTTTTCTGACGGTTATTGAATGGTAAAAAAGTTGTCTACCCATGGCCGCTTAGAGGTAAATTCGCAATGGTCTTCCTTAATAACATGTCCAACATCTCTTCTCTACGGCCTGCTGTGTAATTTTGCTGAATAATAGTGTTTAAACACTCCCTGCACCTGCGTTACAGTGGACTACATCTTAGATGGTTGATAGACAAAAAAACAACACTTGCGTTCTTGGTTACAAAACTGTTTTTTTGGAAAGGAGCGCCAAGTGTATTGAGTCTTTGTATGTGAGCAGTTCAATGCTTTACACAAAACTGTCTAGCGCGTTAGCGGCGCGGGCTATTCGCACAGGGCCAGACCACTGACATGCAATAAAACTATCGACATACGAAAATTAAACAAATCCCAATAAATAGGCTGGTTAATACTCAATTCTCTGTAGTTTTTTGCTCTATCCTCTTTCTGATGAAGTAACATGATATAACATATCTCCTATTCCAAAGGTGTTGTCCAAAGCAAATATTCATAAGGCTTTTTAAGCATTCAATTAGTGGCAATCCACTGTGTTTGAGTAATTTCATTGCTAGATTTCCTGGCCCTGGGGATCTACGGTTTTTCATGTCCGTAATACTAATTCTTCTGCGGCAATCTGGGTTTGCTTTCCCTGAAGTTTTCTCTTTTCTCTATTAGCAATTATACTTTTGTTAGCGTTATAATTACTTGGATTGTTTGTTTCTATACTTTTTATTATTCGTCATATTTCGAAGGACTGATCTCCCCCTAGATAACAGTTAATTTGGCTGTATTTATTTTCCCAAAATTCATTATTTCCCTTTTTTGTTCTGTTTTATATGTCTCTATTTTTGTTTTTATACTTTCCCTATCTTTCATTAGTTTTGTTTGCCAGGCAGTTCTTACATAATGCTTACTTCTCTGTCATTAGTTCTTCAACTTCTTCGTTAAGCGGTTTTTAGCTTTTGTTTCAATTTCACCGAACGTTTCTGAAGCTATTATTTGTATTACAGATGCAACATTGGTATGCTCTTCTTCTATGTTTCCTGTTCGTTCTAATTTTATCGTCTCTACTTAAAGTCCCTTTCTATACATTTCTTTTAGGCTTTGCTGCTGTTATGTACATCTTCCATCGTTTGGTATCAGGTTTCCGCATGTTCTGTTCTTTTTGCTGCTTATTCTGTTTATTTTTTATGTAGTTGGACCTATGGTTACACTACTTTCAGCACTAGTAAATGCTTGTTTTATAATTTAATTAGTCTGTGTTCGCTATCATTGGTTACATTTTCTTCAAATGATCCAACTTTGTACCGTGAGTTCAAAAAGTAATTATATAAAGGTTGGCCATGAAAAATAAAAGTAATGTCAACAGCAAGCTTTATAATTCATTAACTGTCATCACTGTTGTTGTTGTCATTAGTTTATATTGAAAATTCAATTAAGTTACAATTATAATGGTTTTTACAATAGAACACAAAACATTTATGATAGAATCATATTTTCGAAATTTATAGTGCGGTGCCATGTTTAGAGGAATTTCGGCAACAATTTCCATATATTGCTGTCCTTGAAGGAGATTTTTACAGCGCGCTTAGAAAATGTGTTGATGTATTCCGAAATACAGGGAGCATTACTCATAGAGATAGAGCTGGAAGGCCAAGAGTTGGTACTCAAAATACAGTTGATGATGTTCGTCAACGTTTGAACGAGCAACCTACTACATCACTACGTACACTTTCGCAAGAGACTGGTTTATCATTAGGAACATGCCATACTATTGTCAAAAAAGATTTAATGCTGTTCCCATACAAAATTGCTAAATTTAACGTTTTTTTTTTGACGAGGCCTGGTTCACCCTTTAGGGGTATATAAACTCACAAAATATGAGGTTATGGAGTGCTGCAAATCCGCATACTTTTCGCGAATCTCCCCTTCACCCGTTACAAGTTGGTGTTTGGATTGCTGTGTCTTGAAGACGTATTATCGGACCCATACTTTTTCCACAAAACTGTTACTGCTCAGAGATACCGGAATATTGTTTCGTCAATTTATTAACCAGCTTCATGAGGATTAGCTCCAGCAAGACTACTTCCAACAGGATGGTGCGACGGCCCAAACCGCTCAATTGCCTTCGTGAATTTTTTGACGATCGAATAATTAGTTTACGTTCAAATCCAGAATTTCCACCTAGATCACCACGCTTGACTATTTTAGATTATTTTATATTCCCTTATCTGAAAAATAATGTATATAAGACCCCTATTAACAATATCGAGGAACTGCAAAACAGAATTACGGAACAGTGTGCCAATATAACTCCTCAAATTCTTATAAATGCTTTTAATAGTATGAAAAGACGAGTAAATTTGTGTCTGCAGGAAAACGGTGGTCATTTCGAACAGCTTCTTTAGTTTTCTACGTCTATTTTTCTGTACCTGTGAAATAAAAAATTATAATTTCCAATTTTAATGATTAACTATTTGTTATGATTTGTTTAATAGTGTAGTAGTTTAGTTGTTACTGTTATCGTCTAAATTGAAATAATAGAACTAATTTCCTCAAAAATTGATTTATTTACATTTACCATGTAACTTAACCTAACATAACACTGCCGGTTAGGTACTGGCGCTTGCGCTAGATGGCGCTAGAAAGGCTGTGTCTAAACATCAATTGGTACATAAAGCTTGCATTAGACATTATTGTATTACTCCAAGGCCAACCGTTATGTAATTACTTTTTGAACTCACCGTACTTAGTCATTCACTTTACTGTCTACTCTTCCATTTATATCACCAACGATTAGTATTTCTTGATGTGTGTATTTTTCTATGAAAGGATCCTTAACCCTTAAAGTACTACGAGGGGTCCTTCAGGGACCCCAAGTTCACATTTTTCAAGTTATTTTAGAAAATATTTTTTTCTGCATATTTTCCTTATTGGTACCTGATTTTCCATCCTTGATAAACGATTTTAATCATATTTGGATTTTTTTGCTTGTATATTTTTTATAAAAATGATTATTTTGTGACTGGGGTCCCTAGAAGACCCCGCGTAGTACATTATGTTATAATTTATTAGTAAATTTCTAGAACAGTCCAGAACATTCCACAGTATTCGAGAGCATTCCACAACATACCGGAACATCCCAGATCATTGTGGAACATTCCAGAACGGTCTCGAATGTTGTGGAATGTTCTGGAACATTGTGGAACATTCCAGAACAGTCTCGAATGTTGTGGAATGTTCTGGAACATTGTGGAACATTCCAGAACAGTCTCGAATGTTGTGGAATTTATTCATCGCAATTTGTGTTTTCTGACAAAGTTACTATGGTGGCCTACACACCAAAAAAGAAAAAATTGGTTCATGTCTTATCCACTCAGCACGAAGACCCATCTGTTTCTGAAGAAGAACATAAAAAACCCAACATGATCCTAAATTATAACGCCACTAAAGGGGCTGTTGATAATGCTGACAAAATGATAAGTGAATATACTTGCTCTCGTCGCACCTCCCGCTGGCCTTTTCGTTTGTTTATGAACGTGATTGATTCTGCCGCCTTGAATAGCTTTATCGTATATGTTGCCAAGAACCCTGATTATACAAAATGCTCATCGAGGAAAATGTTGCTCCAATGTTTAGGCAAGCAACTGGCTACACCCAACATGGAACGGCGAATTCCGGACGTAAAGAACAATGCCAATGTATACAGAGCAATGGTTGCGTGTGGAGTAAGCCCTCCAGTACAACCCGAAGAGCCCATCCGAATAAACGTAAAAAAACGGGGAAGATGCCACCTGTGTTCTAGATCACAGGACAAAAAGGTTAACATCAAATGTAATCAATGCAACCAATTTGTCTGTGCAATTCATAGACGCAGCTATTCAAACATAAAGTGCATAACCCATTTCCAAGAAGACGTTTAATTTTTTTTGTTCATCATACAGTAACTCGTGTTATTTTCTGTTTCTTTGTATTCCTTAAATATATATTACATACTAAATAATATTGTTTTTACTTATTTCACTCATACTACCTAAAATCAGCGAAGTAGATATAAAAAAAGCCTGGGGTCCTTCAGAGACCCCCCGTAGTACTTTACGTTGGTAAAAATAGCGTAGTACTTTAAGGGTTAAACTAAGCATTGAAAAACAAACGGAGTGATGTATATTTATGTATACAAGTGTATAGAATAATAAGATGAAATATTATCAGAATTATTAATTACATTTCTATGAACATTTTATTTTTCTATAAATGGATAACTGTAGTAACTAACAATATTTAAAAATACATTTTTAATAGTAAAATGTGCATTGCTGTAGTTAATAATTAAATGCTTTTTCAGATTGTCAACTAAAACACTAAAAGTTAGTTTCGAAAAACCTTACTCCACACATATGGGGAAAAAATAAAAAAATAATTACAGTGAATAAATAGGAATTTTTTTTTCTAATCTAAAATACAGTTGTTAGTTGATAAGCACAATAGACTTTTTAAAATAAACCACGTAGCGTTGAACTACTGAACGTTATTGGTTATAACTTCCAAAAAGGATAGTTGTTTTGCATTTTACAATTTGTTTATTGCTTTATAACTACAACTGAAACGTTTTTATTGTTTTGCAAAGAGTATTCAGATTGATAATAATTCGTATGATCTTGGTTGGTGTCAGAGTTTTCAGGTTGCGCTAGCTCCTTTGACTTGACTTAACTACCTACTATCACCGTAGTGGTAGGTAGCCGAGATTGACGGTGTCAACGTTACAATTTTAGTAGTAACTCGAGCATGTGTTCCTTAACGTTGGTGGTGATTGTTTCACTGACACTAGCAGTATTTGGCTATGGGACCGACATTAATAATAATATTAATAGATCATGACAGTGATTTTCACCATTTAATGGAAAAAATACTTGCTGCTAATATTAAGTGTCTGGCTTTCAAGGGGTTTCAAAATAGAAGCTAATTTTCCCAACTTTTCGATATCTACATTAGTATTAATTTTAGTATACACTGACTGAGGGACTTCAATGGGGCAGTGCTAACAAGCGCTGTCAGTCGAGGTCACAGTAAAATGCGGTTCAATCGGCCGCGTGGTCGAACCCCGGCTGAGGTGATCGTATTTTACTTAGTTAAGTATAGGGTGCATGTTGCAGGAATGGCTAGTATGTAAGGGACGCCCGCACCCCTCTGAAGTAATGCGAAAGCGGTTCCGGGGAGGTAGTAGTATGAATGAATTAATGGAAAAAAAAGGATACACTGATTGAAAATTAAAAAATAATGTTTCAGTAGCTATGACCCACGTTATTACAATAAATAGTTGATACACAAAATCCATAAGCATTTCTTTGTTTAGCTTATTTTCAAAGCTCACCGTTTAGCAGTTGTGCGTTAACTACTTGTAGAAGTTTATACCAAAGAGCATACCTTACTCTTTGCATAAACAGATAATGCTTGACAATTCCCGCTCAATACTTTTGATTTTCTATCACAACCGATGTATAATATCAATATGTTAATAGACTTAAAATTCTTCATGGTAGATTCAATTTCTTCATTCTTTTAAGGGTTTTCGCAGTACTTGTGTTAATTACGATAGTAAGAAAATCAGGTGTAGCTATATTTCTCAAACATTTAATATCTCTACATCTAAGAGTTCAAAAGAAAATTGAAGAATTCTAGATTGTTTTGATACGGTTCTTTCTCTATAACATGTATTGCATTGTGTAATTTGATTTTTAATTCTGTTTGTACTTAAGAGTTCGATATCCGTGATCGCCCGCAGTGAATTCAAATGCATCTATAGCTAATTTCAAAATTAAAAAATTTTTTCTTCTAATTTCGTAGAAAATATGTTTTCTTGTTTACGAATGATATGTGACAGAGAAAATGATTGGATTTAGAAATAACGGTTTACAGCAACTTGATTCCGTTTTTGAGCTTCAAGCGTCGTAGTACAATGCGGTAACGCGTTACCAAGTTATACTATTATTGGTTTTGGAATTTACCCTATGGAACTCCTGTCTGTATTTGCTTTCAACTGTGAATTGATTTGCTGCTGCTTTCAAACTAGTTTTACGTTGTCATCGTTGGATATTACATACGATTGGGTTAACAGTAATTTCTCTCCGTGGTACAGAACGGACTACAGTACGTACTGAAAGCGTTTTCAACTGGATTCAGTATCTGCGTAGGTTATCTTTCATTATGAATTTGTATAGTTTTCAACGTTTGATTAAGGCATTTCAAGTTTTTGTATGCAGTGTGTCTCACACGATTCGTAGGTTTGTTTTACAACAAACACCGATATAAAATAGAGAGATCTAATCTCTGCAAAAAGTTAAGGACCAGTATGATTAAATAATCTAATAGATTCTGTTACAATTGAATTTTGAATATATTCATCAATAAATATTCGGGAAGAAATTTGTAATGATATGTCCCTTAAAATTGATGATTTGTAAAGATATTACCTTCTGTTGTATAGAAGAAGTCAACTGTCTCGAATTTGCGACTAAATTGATTTTTGTATTCAAATCCTAATCCTGAATTATATAACTCGGTCCACCTGCAATATTTCAAATAACAAAAAAAAAAAACTGTATTTTGCTGGTGATACAATAGAAAATATATTTGTCTAATAGTCTTCAAGCATATTTTTTTGTTCTGTTGTTTGTTATGTCGATGCCGTTCTGCACTTTTCTTTCCATAATTTCCTATCCTGGGCCACTTGTTTTATTTCTTCCCATTTTATTCCCTTGCTCGCTGCTGCCTCTCGTAATCTCTCTTCCCATGTTTTCCTGGGTCTTCCTCTTTTGTTTTTCCCGGCACTCGCGTTTCAAACAATATTTTTGTTATTCTGTCCCTTGGCATGCGGCACACATGCCCGAACCACTTTAATTGTCCTTCTACTATTTTCTCCGTTGCGGGCTTCATCTGTAGGTTTTGTTTATATGTATCATTTCTTATCTTATCTCTTTTCGTTTTATTATCCGTCTTAGAAACCGCATCTCCATTGCATTTAGTCTTGTTTAATGTTTTTCTATTAAGGTCCTTGTTTCACTGCTATAACATTATTGTCGGTCTTATTACTTTTTTAACTACTTCTGTTTTTATTTTTCTAGGAACTTCTTTCTTTCCCAAAAAGGTCGTTTTCATCATGTTATATATTCTTCCTGTTTTCCCATTCTGTCGTTGATTTCTTTGTCCATTGTTCTCAATTATGGATCCTAGATATTTAAAACTTTCTACTTGTTCAATTTGTTTCCCTTGTAATTTTAGGCTATGTGTTTTATTCTCCCTCGACACTACCATACTTTTTGTTTTCCCTATGTTTATTCTCATGTTTATTTTCTGTAATTCTATTTCTAGCACCACCCCCAGGTCATGTTGTAAGTTCTTTTCAGAGTCGGTCACTATAGCCATGTCATCTGCGAACATAAGTTCGTTTATTTCTGTTTGTTCCATTTGCCAGTATCCCAATTTTAACGTCTTCATCTTTTTCTTAACATTTTTAATTATTTCATCTAGCACTATTGAAAACAGAAGGGGGCTCAACACAGATCCCTGTTTTACTCCTATCTGTTACAAACTCTCTTGACTCTTTATCATTCGTCCTTACTATATTTATGTTATTTCTATACATTTATTTTAGTATTTCTATCGTTCTTTTACTATCTTTCTTTTTCAATAATAAATACGAAGAAGCTAAAAATATTCTTATAAAAAATGTCCGTTTGTTGAATATAAGAGACAACAAAAAGTGTACAATGAAAGTAGAAGGATATATCCTAATTCTATGTTTCGTAAACCACTTGGGTAATTTAACTTTAATTTTATTTGCCTTGATTAGTGTTTAGAAAATTATTGATTAAATTCCAAACGATGTAATCCGGAAAACGTAAAAATTGGTTATGAACTTAGTGTGTTGCCAAGTTCCAACTTCCTTTATTGCGTTTTTTAATAAAAGTCAGCTTTCCGAGGAAGCTGTTTTAATGGATTGTTTATTATTTATCTAAATATTTTCCATTGTTCAACAGCGATATGAATTGCTATTACTGCATTCAAATTTGAGAAACGATTTTCAAACTGAGTAAGTTGGAAATATGCTAATATTTTTAAAAACATTATTTTGCTGATCCTTTACATATAAAAAGAGTGTTTTAAATTAAAGTATTTATAAATTACGCAATCAAAGCTACATTAAATTATTTAATTCATGACTAGATAACCTTAAAGTTGGGAACAATATACATAGCGTTTAAGCCTTGATATATTATATGAAGCCTTGGTAAACAGTAACATATAGATTCGTTGAATTGCGAACTGCGACTCGAAAGTTATTAATATGTGAGCATAAGAGGACAGCGTAAGAGGTTAAAACTGCTTCTTGAGCTCCGTCGAAGATAACGTTTTACCTCAACTGTTACCTCTGTGTAGGAATGCTATTATATACAGGGTGTCTGCTAACATGTGTCTCAAAATTTGGAGTCTGGTTCTACCCTTCAAAACAAGTAAGAAACGCTTAATAAACTATGTCCGGAAACCAACGCCGCCCGAGATGTAGCACTTTTTTTTAAAGAAAATAAATAGTGTAATTTTACACAACATTTTATTTGAGCTTAATAAAGTAGGCTGCCTTTAATATTTGATTCACTTTACAAAACATGTTCGAAGTGTCCTCCATTGGCTGCTATGCAAGCATTAGCACGACGCATCAATGATCGTCTTACCCGTTCAAAGATACCTGCATTGTTTCGTATTGTTTGGCAAGCATTTTGAACCCTTTCTCGCAATTCTTGAACATTATTTACAGGAGAGGCATAAACCAATTGTTTTAGATATCCCCATAAAAAGAAATCCAAGGGGTTGGCATCAAGAGAGCGGGCAGGCCATGGCGTCGGTCCACCTCGACCTATCCATCTTGCAGGGAATGAAACTGGCGAGCTGTAATGCTGAAATGCGGTGGAGCGCCGTCATGCATGAACCACATGTGCCTTCTTATTTCTAAGGGAACATTTTCTAGTAATTCTAGAAGAAAGTTTTCCAAAAAATCTTGGTATAAAGGTCCCGTCAGTCGGTTAGGAAACAAGAAAGGACCTATCAGAAAATCACCGATGATGCCCGCCCAAACATTTATGGAGAACTTGTGCTGATGTCTAGATTCCATTATGGAATGGGGATTCTCGCCGGCCCAGACATGAGTACTGTGGAAATTAAATATTCCATCTTTGGTGAATCCCGCTTCATCTGTGAATAGTATACGAGAGAGAAATTGTGCATCAGCATCCATCCTCAAAAACCATTGAACAAAATTTCTTCTTGGTTGGTAATCTGTCGGTTGCAGACTTTGCACACGTACATGATACGGATAAAGCATCTGATCATGTAATACGTTCCAAACAGTACATTTACTGACTCCCTCTGCTGCAGCAATTCTCCGAGTGCTCGTCCCAGGATTTCTAGTAATGATATCTAAGATTCTCTCCTCTAACTGCGGAGTACGAATCGACTCACGCCTACCAGAATCGACAGTACTTTTTGAAAATGACCCGTGGTCCCTTAGCCGTTGATCGAGACGACTGAAACGTTTTTTCCCAAGGAATTCGACGATTAGGAAACGTTTCATGTAGATACGACGTGCCTGTCGCGCACTACCATAAGCACGGCCGTAACACAAATACATGTCAGCCATCTCCGCATACGTGTAATCTTCAGCCATTACAACAAGAGCAAACCTAACTTAATGCGACACATATGACTGACAAGCACATACTAGACTTAAGTGAATTGTTATAATCAGAGTCCGGACTAGTGGGACTTATCTTTAAAAAAAGTGCTACATCTCGGGCGGCGTTGGTTTGCAGACATAGTTTATTAAGCGTTTCTTACTTGATTTGAAGGGTAGAACCAGACTCCAAATTTTGAGACACATGTTAGCAGACACCCTGTATAAATAACACTCTTATCGCGTTGAACTTTTTTACCTACTAAACCTGCTAAAATATTACCTGGTATTAATCTGCGCAAAAAATAATTTTCCAATACGTATAATTTCAAATTATTCCCAAAACATTTCGTAGCCACTCGTAGAAACTCGCCCTGCATTTTTGCGATGTTTTATGTAATGCATTTATGCATCGTTCACATATTTTGTAATCTGGGGTGTTCTTTTTGTAATGTAAAATCTAAATTTAATTTTGCAGTTTATTTCCACAATTATAGTCAGATATGATAATGCTATTCGCTAATATGCTATTATCCACATTCAAATCAAGGCACAAATACGGAGAAAAGAAATCTACACTTATATTTATTTCACTTTATTAACTTCTTAAGATATTGGCATTAACTTTGTGTTTTATTATAGGCGACGACGGACCCCTATTGCTATTAAAAACAATAGTTTCATCATTTTATATTAAAGAAGTTCAGGATTATAAAAGAGAAATTGTTTTAACAAAAAATCAAAAACTTAGTAGTGGTTTAGTAAATATTTTTTATTATATATTATTATATTATTTTTATTTATATATTTATAAGAAGTTACGAGTTGAGGAATATTTAACTCTTTTCTGCGTAGTAAGTATTTTGTTTTTATTTAAATTCATCTAACTGTCTACGCTGTGTGTTGGTAGCTCAATTGGTAGAGCGCTAGCTTTCTGGGCAAAACGTCGATTCTGGCTTGGGTTCGAAACCCTAGAATGACTACGCAAGTTTATAAAAATCTTGTCTGCAACCCACCACACACAATTTCTGCTCTTTTTCTTTTTTTAGCGATATAAACAGTGCTATCGGTATGTATACCAAAATTATTTACTACTACAATTTGCAATTTGCAACTTATCAGCTAATATATTCTTGTGCAGAAGTATGTAGCAAGTACATAGATTTATGAGCACTTCGTCATTATACTATGATGATGACCGTTTAAAGAAGACATGAGTGTTATTAAAATAAATGTTGTTTATTTTCACCGTGTTATGTAAACGAGGACATCAAATATCAAACATCAGGGAAACCACCAATCTTTGATCTGATAACGGCAAAGAGCTTCCCAGAAAATGAATAATGCTTACAACCTATTCATCTCTAAGTCAATTCTATGTACACAGAGTTGCCAAGACAACTTACATTTGCAGAAATTATGTATTATGATATTGAAATCAGGTAAACTGCACACAAATGTTGCCTCGTATCGACCTCTTGTTATTTCTATCCAAGATTATGGAAAGGCTAATACTAACACGAAAATATGAAGATATAATGCCTAATGAATGAATAGCTAATCACCAGCTTGGATCCTGTCAAGGTCACTCCGTAATAAACCAGTGCAACCCAATAGCAATTATAATACGTAAAGCAATGGATGAAAATAAAGTATTTTTTTATGTAAGCCAACTATTTGATAGAGTATGGCATCGTGGATTTATTGCTGTAACATGTTCTTTTTTTTTGTTATTTATTAGTTTTAAATGCCCTAACTTCATGGTTTTTGGCACTATCACTAAATGTATACATACTATCTAGATACATTACGTTATACAATTATAATTTGGACATTAAGCCCGTTCGTTTAAGGAAACTTATTAGGTTCCTAACATCTTCTGCACTGTTCTTCATAACTCTGGTGAGAGAATTTCCAATATTATTATTTCTCCGTTCCGTATGGTATTTTCTGCAATTACATATTACATGGTGGACTGTCACTGTTGTATTGCATGCGTCACATATGGGTTGGGGTTCCTTTTTTAATAGGTACTCATGTGTTAATTTTGTGTGCCCTATTCGTAATCGGGTCATCACAACTTCCTCTCGTTTACTTAACTGTATTTTCGCTGTCCACGTGTTGGTATCTTCTTTCAATGTTCTCAATTTGTTGTCCCTGGTATTTGCCCATTCATAGTTCCATTTTTGTCTTAAAAGTTTTGACATCGCTCTTTAGTGACCTCTCTTCGTCTGCCTCCGATTTAGTGGTTGCCCGTTTTGCGTTGGTATCAACAGCTTCATTACCTTTTATTCCGGAATGGGATGGTATCCATACGAAATTTACCATTTTGTTTTCGTCCTTGATGTTTAGAAGCACCCCCTGTATATCTTGCACTAGTGGATTTTTACTGTACAGTTGGGATATTGATAGCAAAGCACTTTCCGAGTCAACTAAAATTGTGAAACTGACCCTTTCACTTCTTTGCACAAAATTAAGCCCTCTGCTTATTGCGTACAGTTCAGCTGTATGTATTGAACTAAGATCATTTAGTTTAAATTCGCCGTGTTCGTTTCCACAAACAAACGCACAGCCCACATTGGTATTCATTTTAGAGCCGTCGGTGTAAATTGGTTGGTGGTTGGGATACTGATCGAGGATGGCATTAACTTCATTTAGGTACAAGGAGGTTATAATAGGTTCTTTAGAAAATTTCTTTAAATCGAAATTTATATTCGGTATAGGTATTTTCCACGGTGGTATAACAGTTGTATAAGGAAAGAAGTTGTTGAATGGAATGGTTATGCTCTTTCTAATTAGTTTGGATCTTATGGTATATGGTGGAGAAATTGTTAGTGTACTGTTAGCAAAAAGGTTTATATATGCTGGCTGGGTGACGTCCGTGTAGTTAAGATGTTTAGTATTTGTTGCTACAGTTAGAGTATAATGGAGTAAACTTTGTTGTCTTCTATACTTAGGAGGGAGTTGGCCTGTTTCACTGTATAAACTCAGAACAGGGCTCGTTCTGTAGGCTACGGTGATGATTCTCAACCCTTGATTATGTACGCTATCTATCATTCTAAGAGCATTCATGTTTGCTTCTCCGTATATGAAGTTTGCGTAGTCCAATCTTGCTCGGACAAGGCAGTCAAACATAGTTGTTAGTGGTTTTTTGTTAGTGCCCCATTCATGGTGTGAAACGACTTTCATTAAATCGAGGGTTTTTTTTATTGCTGTAACATGTTCTTTATTTATCATAGACTGCGGATCTTCCAATAAGTCAGACAACCCAGATGGGTACCTTCGCGGATGATATAACAGTATTACCTAACCATAAAATCGAACAATATTAACCCAATATACGCGAGACCACTTGAAGAATCCCATCCACATGTGTCTAAGCAAATGGCACATAAAAGTGAATGAAGGTAAGTCTGCTCATATTACTTATACGTACACGCAAGCGTGGGCAGTGTCTACCATTAAACAGCAACAATGCGGAAGAAGTGCAAGAGGTAAATTACCTGGACATTAATCTTGACAACAGTGTCACCTTCAGAACTCACATAAAAAGAGAATATAGCAAACGACTAGATACAAAAAAATGTACTGGCTAATAGGAAAAAGGTCTCAATAATCAGATTCTGTTGTATCAACTACTGATCAGGCCCATATGCACGTCTGACATCGAGCTGTGGGGTTGTGCACGCAAATCAAACATAGCCGTATTACAAAGATTTCCGTCGGAAGTTCTGAGAAATTTGGTAAATACTCCTTGGTACGGTCATTCACTTCATTCACACAGGTCTAAAAATTCCACTGTTGAAGAATATCATCAAAGAAAGAACTGTAAATTATCATAAAAGACTTGCCACAAACAAAAGTTACTTTTAATAGAAATATCGCACCACATCTGGTTAGATTTAGATTTTCAATGATTTGGGTTAGTTCCAACTCCAGCAATTTTTTTCTTAAACGATGAAGATCCTGATACGCCCCACGCAAGCATTAGATTTCAACAAGGTGGAGTTCTTTCTCACTTTGGTGTAAAAATCTGGCATTTTCTTGACGATATGTTCCCTGATAGTTGACATTAGTAGGTCAAACCGTCTAAACGATTTAAAGACTCGGATTCGTTTAGAAATGGAAAGTATCGTACCTGAAACTATTGAGCGTGCGAGACAAATTGTTTACACAGGTGCTGGTTAATACCACTGATGACAATTTAAACATTTCCGTTAGGTAATTGTTTTCGTAATGATCTTATTTACATATAAATAAATTGTGAATGTTCGAATTTCATGGGTATTTCCCTGAAAAAAAATTATTATGTGGAGCACCAATTATTTTATATTATCATTTAACTGATGAGGAGGTCTATCAAAATAAAAAGGAAAAAAGGCAATGTTATTTAAAAAATAATGATAACGTCATCACTTAAGAACAAATAAATGTTGCAAAACGATTTTGACATAGAAACGTGCATTTTTAAAGAAGAAAATCGACATGTTTGAGAATTTTTACAAAAATTCATTAGTTTCAGTTGCTTTTGTCCGGCTAATAGTAGCTATAAACTCTTTTAAAAACTTTTTACCAGAGCATGAATACTACAAAGCTATACGAAGAAGGAATTGTTGCAGGTGCTATTAACAAAAATTTTTCCAAGCAATTTTATATAGACAAGCAAATTAGGCCATCCTATATTACGACAATAAGTTACTAAACATTGTTTAAAAAATTATATTTGTTGAAGCAGATTTGTTGTAACACGTATATAATAAGTGAATTATGTTTTTTATATTGTGTTATCTTTTACTTTAAACAAATTACTTACAGATTTCTTTTTTCAAATAAAATCTTAAAAGCCGGTCCTGTTAAATTATGTTTTCTATACTTTCTTAACTTTTACTTTAAACAAATTGCAGATTTCTTTTTTCAAATAAAATTTTAGAAGCTGGTCCTGGTATTTTACCTGCAGTACAACTTTTAAATGGATTTTACGTAGGATTACTACTAAGCTTTTAAGACGGTTTAACCCTACGTCAACTATATTTCTTATTATTATATATATATATATATATATATATTGATAGCTGTTAAGCTGTCACCTCCGGGTCATGAATATGGCGACCTGACCTCCGGGTTACCCCGATATCCTGGGTCTTATATAAGGGCATATTTGTGATGAGGGGGAAGTCTAGAATACGGTTTCCTAAAGAGGGGAAACGATTTCTCAAAAAACAAATTTGTGTATATAGTTCATATGCGAGATACAAAGTCACCTCCACTTGTATATATATATTATGTTATGCATACACCTTAGTGACCTCCAGCAGTGTTGCCGCATTTTACGGAGGCCGATACGTTCTGCCTCTCGACATATCGAATATATGTACGTTGAATATTTAGTACAGTATTAGAACGCCAATGTAATTTCGGAATCAGTTTCTTTGAACTTATTTGTGGTTTTTGTAATTCTTTTACTGAGTATGAATATTTCTGTAGCAATTTACCCGACTAATAGTTAAAAATTAGTGATTGATCACCTATTTATGTTGTTAAAGATGAGAGGTGTCTTATGGCTGCTCAATCGCTGCCGCCTTTATCAATTTACGGATCAGGAGAAGTTTCATTGCGGTATTCACGCACAAATCGTACAAAATAAGGGCCACATAGTGCATAAAAATAATTTTTTCCTGTGGATTATTTAAAGGCTCAATCTTATAGGAATTCTAAGAGCAATACTTGAAAAAGAAAGATATCATTTTCTCCATTTACACGGTTTCTCAAAATTCAAATGAAAAAAAGGAGGGGTTGAAATCGATATTGTTATGTCAGAATACCTGTGATAACCCTTATATTTTACTTTAAATTTCTTTTTCACAAGTTTTTTTCAGTTTTTCAGACTTTAGTAACGCTAATGATACAGAAAAATAGGAATGAAACATATGTTTCAGTTTTTAAGAACTACCTGTGTTCGCGAAGGTAGAATCTACCAATGCATGCCGAAATACTCTATAAAAGAGTATTGATATCTAATGCATTGCTGATTCATATGGTAAAGTTCCTGCCTGCAATTTTCAAAAAAATATTTATTTCTATTTTGTATTAAAGGAGCTACTAAAGTGAAATTAAAATTTATCTGATTTTCTTACCATCAGAACACTCTGTTAGTAATTTACTTATTCGTATATTATACGCATTGTTTTTTACATTGGCTGCAGTTCGTTTTCGTTGGTAAAAAATAACTTTTATTTATTATTTATTATTTATTTATTATTTAAATCTCTTTTAGTAAACGACTTTATTAAAAAAATATAGAGCTAACAGGAAAAATAGTTTTGAGTAGTAATGAGAAAAGGGAAAAAAATTAAAAAGCAGCAAACTGTTATATCAGCCTAATTATAATGAATTAAGTGGAAGAGTCAGGGGATTGTACATAACAAACTACGTCAAGGAATGGCACGTCACCAGTTAAGGGTAAATACAAATTTGCTTGTTAAAAAGTAAACAAATACTTTCTTTTTATTGATCATTTAAACAACACGTGACTTACAGTTTCATCCTTCACAATTATGTATTCCTGGTAAGAAGCATATTCCGGCACCTGTTATTTTATTCTTATTTCAATATGCCGGCACATTTTTAAAATGACCCCAGTATTCAAGAAGCTATAATTGCTTAGAATTGTTTATACCCTAAGTAGTAATTCAATAATTAACTCCATTTACCATTACAGTTTGTACAGCAACTCACATTGAATAAATAAATTAATTATAATGTTATTCAAAATTCAACACATTATTTTGTATTTTGACTAGTGGAAGAATCACACAAAAAAGAGCAAATTCACCTTCCACCAGATGAAATTTCCCAGAAAGAATTTAGTACTCATAAAACGCATTTAAGTAAATAAATTAATACTTTTTATTAGGAAGATGTGGATTAGACGTGGTGGTAGCTCAGTTGGTAGAGCGCTCGCTTTCTGAATAAAACGTCGATTCTGGCTTGGGTTCGAAACCTAAGCATTACTATGCACATTTATAAACACCTTGTCTGCAACCCATTACACACAATTTCCCAATTCGGCTTGCAACCGTGGGATCTTAATGCTAAAAACCTTCTCTGGAATTTCAGTCGTTCGGATTCGACGTTAAACTGTAGGTCCCCCGTGTTTCTACCTTAGCGCCGAGGAGAAACACGTGGCAGAGAAGAGGCCGATGCCCAGCAGTGGGATGGAAAGGCTGTTGATTAGGAAGATGCAAGAAAAAGTATTTATATGTAGGAATGGATTAATAGTAATAACTTTTATGACTTTCCCATAGATATTGATGATAGTAACTTGCTTACAATCAATAGTAATGATCGTTTTCAAGGAGAAAGTCAAAAGAAATCCACCATATTTTTAGATAAATACAGAATTTACCCCAGGTTTAATTACCCATTTTCCCAAAGAAATAAAAAGATGAATTAACTTTGATTTCTGCTGGCTGCAGAAAAACTTCAAGAAGTAATGAAAAAACGGGTAGTACAAGTAGTACTTATATCTGAATCAGTGAAAACTGTTGATGATGATGATAGGGACCCTGACTTCGACATTAATACTTATACACAAAAATCGAACATTTACAATTTTGAAACAAACACATCTCATCAGTCAAATGAATCAATAATTATTTTACTAGTTGAAGACATTATTGAACCCCCTACAGAGAAGGAGCTGGTTAGCACAGAATCAAATATCAAAATATTACCTTTTGTTTCCGAGTTATTTTTTATTTCCAAAGATCGTAAAAAATATGCTTTATTTCCATAGCCTACTGCTGATTCTAGGAAAAAATCTAAAAATCTATTTGATTAATTTGATTCTATGTGAAGTGTGCGATATGGTTGAAAATAAATTTCCTCCAGAGGAAACTTGATCTTTATTTTTTTATCTTTACTGGTATACCACATTTATAATTAAATACAGTCTTTAACAACGAATTTTTTGCTAGCCAACAGTATTCCCAATAAAAAAAACCTTTATGAATTTGTGTTTTTTATTAGTAACCAGGTTTTTTAAGTTCAAGTATAGAAAGTAGATATAGAAGTATAATAAAAAAGCAATTAAAAGAAAACCAGTAGTTATTAGCTTTCCGTTATTCATTCATAAATAGAAACATGTTGTAGCTAAATATAACGTCTGAAATATGCCTATATCTGGTTAAAATATAGTCGAAAAAAATGTTAAAATTTTTAAAACAAATTGATGATGATGTCATAACTGGAAAACAGCGGAAGGTTTGAAATTTAATTTAATGTAAAAGTATGTATTTTTAAAAAATAAAATTGACGTGCTCGAAGAGTTAGCCGAAATATAATTTTGTTTCGATTTTAATGAATTTATGCCACAGTTGTCAGGGACTCATCGTTTATAAATCCAGTTTAATCGGATTATTTAAATTTATTGGCTTCTCGAACATAAAACGGATCTAAAATGTTCCGTCAACGACTAAGCATTTCAAATTTGCCGCTCTCCACTCGAAGATTTAATGATTTCTTCAATCTGGCAGTCCCCTGTTTTAATGTAATATTACACCATACAACGAAGGCGATGTTGCCGTCATTTTGGAGGTGACAAGAGGCAGTCTGCATACCGGAGGTGACTTTGTATTGGGCGTACCAAATTCATTAGCGACGCCAGCGCCAGCGGTATATGCTCGAACTAAAAGACCGTTTTGTAGATACCGGGGGTCAAAATCACCTCCAGGCAAATTTTCGGGAATGGACTCCTGAGCACATCTAGTATCAGAAAACTTAACAACTATGGCGATACGTTGTCACCTCCAAATTCGGAAGTGACAACGAAATTTTGGAGGTGACTACGTTAAGAACATACCTATTTTGGAGGTCATATTAACCTTGTATGAATATATATATATATATTTATATATATATATATATATATGCCTCTGAATTCAAACCAAACATGTTTCTTCAATCCAAAATTTGAAGCACAAACTTTGCTTGTGCTGATTCTTTGAAAACATATTTATTATAAATCCTACGAGGGTTATTTTTAATCGTCCCCCTCGCTTCCGAAGCCGCTGTAAACTTGTGTTTTAAATAATAATTTAATAACACTTCCGCATATATAACGACGCCAGAAATACAGACTAACCAGAAACTTTCAGCACCAGAGAATTACTGATCTGTGCTGTCGTTTAACAAGATTTTATAGCCGATTAAACTTTTAGAGGAAAATTTCAATTTACAAACGTACACGCCAATAACAACTTCTTAAATCGATATTTTGCAAAACATTAATGATCAGTCGCAACGCCGATTTATAAGGTGTTAACTTTCTAAAATGTTTTTCAAATATTTTATTCAAACATAAACATTTCAATAAACATACACAGTTTTTGTAATAATAATGTCGGCTTACCAACCTGCTTTGGAAATAAGTCCGTTGATTTCCAATACCTAAAAGGTATTTTCTTATTAGCTTAAATTAAATTTTAAATGTATATAATCGTTTTAACAGACTTTTTTAATAAATTACTATTTCCAAGCCGGGTTTAATTTTATTAAAACGAATTAATTTATGTTACATTTTATACATACTAGAAAACATATTCAAACAAATTCTTATATTAATTTTACATACACAGTTGAACCTCTTCGTATCAAACCATGATTAGTGGAATTCCCCTTACACTCCAGTTATTACAGCTTTATGTAAACAAATCCTTCGATAAATCAAATTTCGATTAGTCAAAGTTTTCAATAAGTCGAAGTGTTTTGCCTTTCCACTTTGTTACGGGCCAAATGATCGTTCTCGTCAGTCCGTAACAAACCAATGTAATTGACTATTCGGCTAACACAGTGACGAGGGACGGCTCACGGAAGACAATTACAGGAAGAAAGATTTAATTGTCGCAATGTACGAATTAAAGCAAAATATGTGAGGGCCACCCTTTCAAGTCACAGCTAAATGAAGATCCCCGTAAAAGATCTGGAACTAATAGCTTACGGGTGTCGAAACTACCTTGTTGTGCTTTCTCCTTACCTCAATATTTCTCGCAAAAATACATACAAAAAGAAAAATCAAGACAAATAACTAGTAATAGATCATAAAATAATGGCTAGATATATATATATATATATATATATATATATAACGAGGCTTGTTCAACTGAAACCCATCTTTGATCAACTTAGCCTTGAAAACAAATGCAATAATTCAAATGACGTTTGTTAATGTTAGTAGAGTTTGTAAGCAACACATTAATAAGTTTCTGTCGTTTGAATTTGATTCTGACTTTTAAAACTTCGATATTGAAATGGCGTTTGTTGTTGAAAATCCGTCCAAGTTTGATCAGCGTGCGGTCGTACAATTTTTATGCGCCGAGGGTGTGCAGTCATTGCAGATTCATATGCGAATGCAAGCAGTGTATGGAAATGCATGTATTGCGTACCTAACTGTGAAGGAACGGTGCCTAAAATTTAAGAATGGAAAAGAGGGAACTATGAATGAGCCACGAGCAGGTGCACGATGTACTGCATTAACAGAAAATAATATGGCATATGTGGAAGGCTTTATTAGAGAAATTTCAGAAATTGTTGGTGCAAGTGTAGGATCTATCCATAGTATTGTTCGTAATCTGGGTTACAGCAAAGTTTGTTCGTAAGGGATTCCTCGTCTCTTGCTTTTGCTGCACGACAATGCTAGGCCCTATATTGCTAATGTGGTAAAAGAAAATCTTTAACGAAAGAAATGGAGGGTTTAGAGTATCCACCCTATAACCCGGATCTATCGTCTTGCGATTTCCATATTTTTGGACAGCTGGAAAAGGCGTTAAAAGGTTGGCATTTTGTGTCCGACGTAGAAGTACAGATAGCTGTAGAAGACTTCTTCAATAAGCAGCCACAAGAATTCTGTGAGCAGGGTATATGTTGATTAGGAAAACAATGGGATAGGTGCCTTAACTGTGACGGTAATTATTTGTAATTAAATTGTTGAATAAATTTTTTATAAAGCAAAGATGGGGTTCAATTGAACACACCTCGTATATATATATATATATATATATTAAATAAAAGTTTGCACAGTTACACGCCAAAAACATTCGAAGGGGGCCAGAGTCGGTCCAGCTATAAACGATATATAAAGAAAAGATCTCGAGACGTCCGAAGCTGCTGCTCGAGCCGCCATTAAGTATGGAATTAACTATAAGATCAAGAAAAAAGACTACGTCGTCAATATCAGCTGAATTCACAACATAAATAAAATTAGTTATTAAATTACTAAGCAGTTGGCAAAACGTTGCTTTATTTAATGGAAATATAACTACTTCTATTTTTCACAAATCGAAACAGTTTCTAAACAAATAATCACTCCTTACAATCTCCGCTAACAACTGAAAATATGGATAGCTTTACCTTAATTCGGCAACAAAGTATAGGAAACCAAAAAAGTTGATCTTTGCTTGATCGACGCCACAAGTAAGACGAAGAGAGAAAGAGGCGATAGTTAATCTGCGATCACTAACAACCAACACAAAGTAAGGAAGAACTAGACGTTGCGAGAAATTGCACCATAAGGATTTTTCCATAACAACGGAGTTGTGGCGACAAACTGATTGTTTTAAGCACCGAAAACGATAAACTCAAGCACAGAATTTTTGCTGGTATGACAAATCTTCACGAGAACATTAAAGTGAGCAACGGAGTTCAATTTTGTTCGTAATAAGCGACAAGAGAAACCTCATAGTAATGTCAACTAAGCTATTGACTCTTGTTTATATTTAATCAAACTCTATCGTCAAGTTTTATTGCGAGAAAGCAGTACGAAAACTAAATTACAGAAACAACTTTAACCCCACCCTATTTTCACTGACCACAAAACCTCTGCACGCCTAAATCGACTAGCCAAGACTCTTTTCTGTCTAAGCAGAAAAACAAGCCAACAGGAGCCGGTTCCCAAAAACACACAAGACGCAAATTTAAAATAACTCCTGGAATTGTCGCAAAAAGTGTATCCTGTCCGTCTCGAAAATTCTAACTGACGCCCGCCAGAAAATACATCAACGAGCTATAACTCTCGGTATAACCTAAAGGTGGCGAAGATACACTATTTACGTATTAAAATACTTAATTAAATTTACCAAACCCAGGAAAACGTCACAACTTTGCTAAATTTTCACACTATAACTCTATTTGTATAATTCTCCTAATAACTTAGTTCTGAATACACTCGAAAGACATAATTTGTACTTGTGTAAATATACAGCAGTGTACCAAAATAACTATTTCATTCTTAGTAATTAATAGACAAATATTGGATAAATACTGAACATAATAACTAAGAAGAGCTTTTTTGTAAACCTCGATAGAAAGTTAAATAACATCATAACATGTGAATATTTATTTCATATAATAAAAAATTGTTTACATTTACTTATTTAATTCAATAAGTGGAATATTATTGAAAGAGGTTTCACAGTATCTGCACTTCTTTTTACAATTTAAACAATTGTTTAACTGCAATAGGTTGTAATAATATTTGTAAAACATGTAGGTTCTTTTTAGGTTTCAAATAATTGATATCTTCTTTAATATCCGATGTTGAAATTTCAGTTGAACCAAAAACAGTGTGACAAGGTGAAAAGTTAGGGAACTCGATGGAGCAGTGCGAATACGCACTGCCACTCGAGGTTATAGTGAAATGCGGCCGATCGGCCGCGTATTCAAACCCCGGCCGAGCCGACAGTATTTCACTTAGTTAAGTTTAGGGTGTTTGTTGCATGAATGGCTAGTATGTAAAGGACGCCCGCACCCTCCTGAAGTAATGCGAAAGCGGTTCCGGGGGGGGGCGGTAGTATGAATGAATAGAGAAAAAAAATGTGAAAAATTACCAAAGTTGGTTTTGTTATATCAAAGGTACTTCTCTAAATGTTTCTCTAATTGTTTGGGTCTCTTCTTGATTGAAGACGGTTGGTTTAAGCAAATAAACTTTGGTAAACCCCTTGCCATTATGATATTTATAACACTTAAATACGTATTTCGGCAACCAAGCTGCCATCTTCAGTAGGAATTTGAACTAACTAATGTAACTTGGCTGAGGAGTACCTCTTGAGATAACTCCTTCATCAAGTCAACAATTGAAGTCCAATTCTAATAATGTAACAACCAAAGGCTTAAATACTAAAACCCCGTTAAGGTTCGTTACGCCTAACTAAGTGTTATGGGCCAAACGAGCTTTTTCGTCGACCCGCAACAAGATGGATGGAAAAAGGCCTGTAGCTTAGCGCAGAGGAGGGGGGTTCGCGGAAATCGCTTACGAGAGGAAATCTTCCTGGTTGTATACAGAGTAGGTCAAAATTAGTGGGCGCCACCTTCCAAATCACAGCTGATTGTAGGTTTTCGTGGAAGGCCGAGGATCCAGCAGCTTACGGGAATCGAACTCACCTGTATTGTGCCTCCCTCCTGTTTAGAAAGCTTGCAAAATTCATGCACACACAAATACAGATACAAGATAATAAAAGATGAAATGAATTTTAAAACACAAACGACTACGTGGCCAGTGGCGTCGGAGCTTACACGAATAGTACAATATATATAATTACTCTTTACATTTAGTAATACGACAAAGGACAATCGGCGACTGAAGGTCGCTTCTTGTTACATAAAAGAAAGGGTTCAGTCACTTGGAATTTTGCAAGTTAGCGCGAAAAAGGTTTCTTCCTTTCTTTTTCACCCACAAAAAACTAGGTCTTTACGTTAGCTTCCCATGAATGGGATAGAGCGAGATAGGCACCATTTCGTTCACAACATGCGGGAAAATCCGCAGGCACGCCCCTGAAGGCTGGATGGAATAGAGTCAACATCAAGGGCCAAAACGTCTATGCGTTCGTCCCACCGACGGTACTACCAGAGGGACAGGAACTGGGCTCGATATTAATCCGCCAAAGGCGATCGGCAAATTCGCAATAAATTGCCTTTCCAGGGATAAAATCCAGTGTATTTCTAAATCCGACACTTGTCGATAGTTCTGTTTTCAGCCCACGGTAAGACAGCGAAACGAAAATCACACATGATGGACACCCATCGAAAACCCAAGCCGCCCCTGCAGCACTCGACTTATTTACGACCCCCCGTAGATGGAATTTGGGAAGTCCGGAGTCAACGAAGATGGAGGACTGACTCAAGAGCTAAACGCTACGTGAACATGCGTTGGTCGAAAATATTACACCACCTTGAGAAATATGATGAAATTGTTCTGGAAGGAATAACACGTGCGACTTCTGAGAGTAAACATTTCCGAGAATTATTTTTAAACGGCAAGCCTAGCCTACAAAGGGCAACTTCAAGGCTTTGCGGAATCGGGCCCTCAGAACTCAACCTTAAAAGAAAAATAACGAAAACTGTAATCGACATAAGAACGGCAATTAAAATAGAATTTTAATTCCTATGAAGCAGCAATTAAAGTATGACTCAAATCCAGAGAGAGTGGCACAATTTAAATGAACATAACATAAGTTAGGAATTCGCCCATTATTTGAATTTAAAAGATCCCCCTATTTTTGGAAATATGAATGCTCTCATAGCAATGCAATTCTTTTGTTGAAGGCACTTCCTTTAACATTTTTAGATTTTCTAGTTTTATACAGTGTCCTGTCTCTTAAATATATTGGGCAGTACTTGGTTTATCCAACCTATAATTTTTAAAATGAGCTACATGTTCTATAAACCTAATTTCAATATTACATTTAATTTCCCAATATATTTTCAATTGCAATGAGAACAGTCAATTTCGTAAATCCCCGACTTTTCCAAAGTTTTCACTTTGTCTTTGGGGTTTCTCAACAGGTTCCGAATGTTGTTATTTGAACAAAATACAATTTTGGAATTGATTTGTTTGCATATTTTATCAAGTCCTTTGGTTAAGCGATAAAACGGAATTTTGATAACATTTCTGGTGATTTCCTCAAAGTGGGAACTTTGTAAAGTCATGGAATTACGAACATTTAATCTTAGCTTACGTTTTCTAATTACATTGACAATGACATCTGGAGAGAAACCATTGTAGGAAGCAATAATTTTGATATACCGATATTCAATCCGGTATTTATTTGCATTTAATGGCCGCCATTTTATGTTAAAAACAATGATTAAGTCATTGGTTACAAGTTTGTTTACATTGTTTTTTTTTCCTGTAAACATCAAATTCTAATCCTTTACAGTTATTTACCAATAATAATAATCAATTCAAAAAAGGTAGGGATGGCTCAGTGGTAAAGGAGCCAAGTTTTGGATGTAATAGTCCAAATGCTTCCCGGTTCGAATCTCTCCAGGGTCGGAAATTTTTCTAATTCCCTGGGTGGTCGGTACTGGGTCCCGTCTCCATTTGCCATTGGGGATCAAATTAATGGCACTCCTCGTATTACGGTCGCATTAGAGGAGTAACAAGGCCATAAACAAATACATTCACACACAACAGGCAAGCCAAGCACGGTTTCGCACCAACACGGTAACCCGCAGTGTCGGGCCCTGTTGTGCATAGCACATACTAGCTTAGCTTTGCCTCACACCACCTCGACACTGCGCAACCGGTACAAACGAGGATCATGATAATGAATGAATAATCAATTCATCAACAAATAGTAACTGTCCTGTTTTCTAATTCATATGTGAATTTTATTGACATACCCTGGGGAAGTGTTACGAATTATTCTTAAATGCAATTTTGAAATTCTTCAAAAAAGATTTGCAACTAATGTTGATAGGCTATTTCCTATTGCAGTACCCTTATGTTGTTCACCGAGGAAGGTGGCTCAGCGGAAGAGTATTTACCTTCCATTCGGGAAGTCTAGGGTTCGAATCTCCGGGCCGTCTGTCCTGACTCAGGTTTTTCGTGGTTTTCCTGGGTCATTTAGGTAAATGCTAAGACAATTTCATCCACGAATTTCCATTATCTATGTTTCCTGGTCTTTCCCATCCTTACATTCCCATTAGTGGCTGAAGAGGGGCTGAGGGTTCCAGTGCGGAATCCGACTGAACCCTATAGCGGCCCGCCACCGTGTAGGGAACCTACGTTAACTTTCCTTTCCTTTTATCATGCTATTGGTAGAAATTATCCTCTATTTGAAAACAGTTTTGGGACATACAGAGAGTAGTTAGTCTAACGTATTCATTAATTTACTCAGGGTCTAACTTGTTTACTGTGAGAAATTCCTGTAGATATGGCATGGTTTGTGGAATCGGAACACTAGGAAACAAGCACCTACATCGAAAGAAATTTCGCCTACAAGTAACTCTAGGGTTTGAATTTGGTTGATGAGTTCCAATTAATTCTCTACGGAAAAACTGATTTGTTGAGTAGGAAAATTTCTAAATTGTTTAGTTAACCATTTCGGAAGCAAATAAGTCGGTGAGTTAATACCCGAAACAATAGGTCTCATCAACTTACCTGGTTTGTGTATCTTAGAAAGGCAGTATAGCTTAGGCATTACAATATTAGAATATAAGGGGCCTCGATGGGGCAGTGCGAATACGCGCTGTCAGTCAAGGTTACAGTAAAATGCGGTTCGATCGGCCGCGTGGTCGAACCCCGACTGAGGTGTTTAGGGTGCATGTTGCATGAATGGATAGTATATAAGGGAAGCTCGCACCTCCCTGAAGTAATGTGAAAGCGGTTCCGAGGGGGGGGGGTACTATGAATGAATGGGAAAAAAAGTATTAAAATATATAATGTTACGGGCCAAACGAGCTTTTTCGTCGGACCACAGCAGGAAAAATGAAAGTGCCTTCGGCTTAACCCAAAGGAGTAGGGGTGGTTCACGAGAAATGCTTAAGGGAAAGAAATCTAACGTAGTAGTATATAAAGTCGAAATTAATGGGCGCCACCCTCCAGGTTACAGCTGAATGCAGGTTCTCGTAGAAGGGCCGAGAAATCTGCAGTTTACGGGAATCGAACTCACCTTTATTGTGCCTCCTCCTGTATATATTGTTTACAAAGTTCATGTGTTACGGGCCAATCGAGCTTTTCCGACGACCCGTTACCAGATGGATGGAAAACGGCCTACAGCTTAGCTCAGAGGAGTAGGGGGAGTTCGTGAAAATCGCTTATGGGAGAAAATCTTTAGTTGTGTACAGGGCGAGTCAAAATAAGTGGGGGCCACCTTCCAAATCCAGCTGTTTGTAGGTCCTCGTGGAAGGCCGAGAAGCCAACAGCTTACGGGAATGGAACTTACCGTTATTGTGCCTCCTCCTATATATTTGGAGCTTGCAAAATTTTTACACAAACAAATACAGAGTACACAAAAATAGAAGAGGTAGTAAAATTTAAAACACATATAATGGAATTATTGATATGGCGATTCAAAAGACAGGAAATGGCATTTTTATGAGTTTACAAATAATATTTGAACGTCCAAAAAAAAAACTCGCCGCCACTGGTGCAACGGGATTTACGTTTTGCATACAGCTACGTAACACCAGTGACGCTGAAGCTCACAAAAGTAACAGAATATAATCTGGTAGTTTTATAATAAACCACTAACACCACATATGGCGACTGAAGGTCGTTTTTTTTTGTTGGATTTACATGAAGTTAAATTTGAAGTCTGCAAGTTAACGCGAGCAAAAAAAAGGTTTCTTTATCACAACACAAAAACTGGGTGGTTTTACCTTGAATTCCGGTGGATGGCTTAAAACGAGGTAGGCACAATGTAAAGGCGATTTCCAGATGCAGGAAAATATGTTGATTTCAACAGGTTGTTAACGTTGAACGAAAGACAGGACTCTTCGAACGATGGTACAAAAATAGCCGCAGAGGAACGGGAGCTGGGCTTCGAAATTAATCCGCCCAACGGCGATCGGTCAATTCACCAAGAATTACCTTTACCGGGGTTGAATCCAGTGCTTTCCTTAAATCCGGCAGTAGCCGATGGTCTGTTTATACCCCTTGGTAAAACAGCGAGACGAAACACACATAACGGATACCCCTCGAAAAAAAACCAAAAGCCGCCCCTGCAGCACTTAACGTAATTACGGTCCCCGATTGATGGAGTTTTCGGAGAACCGGAGTCATCAGAGATCGAAAATTGACTGACGTAAAAACGCCACGGGAATCTGCACCCTCCCCCCAAAATTGCACCATATTTCGACATGTGATGTAAAAGTTCCAGAACGAAAATTAACACGTGAATTCTCAGAAGTGCTTGAGGTCACGCGCGAGAAAAACAAGAATCGGTAGTTTTGAGCCTACAAAAGGGAACTGTCAACATAACTTAAACTTCGAAAAACAAAACAAATAGCGAAATGGTAACCCAAAATAAGACTGCAACTAAAATAACGTTATTAATTCCTACGAAGCGGCAAACAAATTAAGAAATTAATTCATATAAAGCGGCACATTTTAAAATGAACATAACACATGCACACAATAAAATACACCAGAATAAAAGATCGTACTACAGTTTAACTGTATCCAAATCTTTTGATTAAAATATAGCACACAAATACTATAATTTTAAACAAGCAAGAAAAAAAACTGTGGGCTAAGTTGGGACGTCCAAACTAAAGAGCTCACCGCCACTGGCTTGCGATATTTACTTTAATGAACAGATCTACGCAACCAGCGACGTTCGAGTTTACAGAATTAATTAAACTTTAACCTTAACGAATAAGTAAACGCTGGGCAACTGAAGGTTGCTTCACTTTTAACATTACAAGGAAATGAAACTGTTCTATTTCTTAGTTACCAACGAAGCACTGATAAACAGGGGAAGACAGTCACTGTATAGTACATTGGCAAGTTTTAACTTAGTTTTCTTCGGTAGGGACTAGAAAGATAGGCGCAGTTTGGGTCCTAGGTCCTTGTGAAGCAGACAAAAATCGCAAGCACGCCCTCTAGGCTGGATTACGACTTTCTTCGGGAAACGGGACATTTCAGGTGTTCTTGCAGTCCGGAACAAAATCTTCGTTGAACGAGGTTTAAATAAGGCAACAGCTTAATGAATATTCACGGGGTTAATGGCTGTAATCCAACACAGGTCGAGAAAACAATTTCACTAAACTGTCTTTGCTAAAGCGCTATACTCTGCAGGAAAAGCGATACAATAACTGAAGTTAGCAGAAGCGCTGCCAAAAAACTCTGGCTCAAAACCACGTGCGTTCACTCTCAGAAGCTTCGGCGGACTCACTTTCAGTACTTGTCGTCGGCACTGATGTCTTACCGAACAACCGGGTCGAACGGAGATCTTAAGTCGACTCCCGAAAAAAACGAACGCAAATATCCAACAGCTAGAAGTATTTTACCATATAATGAAACATGTTGCTTGAATTCTAGAACAAATTAACGCGTGAAACTTCCGGGCCATTCTGCAGACAAAGGATTCTAAGAACTGTTTTCGATCGGCATATACAAACTAAACATACATGTCGGCGTTCCCTTCCGAAGTTCCGAAAAAGTGACCTCCCATAAATTAACCTTTGGAAATCATAAAAAAGTAATCAACTACGGAGCGGCCATTAAAATTAGACCTTAATTAATATGAAGCGGCAAAATCAAATGAACGTAACAATAAGTTTGTATGTGAACGCTGGTGTAATAAGTCTGTGGCAACTTTTCAAAGTTTCTTTTGTTTTGCTGATCATAATCCTTAAGGAATATTTGGTTTACTGTCTGTAAGGACCGTTATTGACCATAATACCCACTGTCTCAAAATAATTTTTTTGTCCAAAATAACGACTCTATTACGACTATATTTACGAAATTGACTGTTTTCACTGCAGTGAAAAATAATTTGGGAAAATTAAAGGTAATATTGAGATTAAGTTTAAAGAACATGTAGCTCATTTCAAAAATTATAGGTTTGATAAATTAAATGTCACCCAACATATTTACGAGACAGGACACTGTATAAAACTAGAAAATCTAAAAATGTTAAAGGAAGTGCCTTCAACAAAAGAATTGCATTGCTATGAGAACATTCATATTTCCAAAAATAGATGGGATATTTTAAATTCAGATAATGGGCCAATTCCTAGAGTAACATACCCTAACGGGGTTTGAGTGTTTAAGCCTTTGTTTGTTAAATTATTAGCATTGAACTTCAATTGTTGACTTGCTGAAGGACTTATCTCCAGAGGTATTCCTCAGCTAAGTTACTTTAGTTAGTTCAAGTTCCTACTGAAGATGGCAGCTTAGTTGCCGAAATACGTATTTAGCTATTCTCAATATCGTAGTGGTGAAGGGTTTCCAAAGTTTATAGTAAAGTTAAAGTATTTAATCTACGTGGGTGGTAATAACTATATAACTGAACTAGAAATATTATAAGTTATTGCCATCGATGTTTACAAGAAAGTTGCTGTAGATTGTAAGTATATTTGTTGATACTAGAACTTATAAATAATAAAATCTTACACGTACTTTTGCACTTCCCTTTTTGATATTTTCACAAACTTCCAAGAACCTTGTTATTTTATAATTAATATATTTTACTTCACCCAGTCCATAATAGTTGCAATGCAAGCCAGGGCATTGAACAAGTAAACTCTAAGATTCTTGTCCTGCTGAATATCTAAACATTCATTATAGTTCAACATGTTTCTCTAGCATGGAAATTGATTTAATTGAATATATAACTTGATATTCAATGCTCCAGGAAAATTTTTCCGTCGTATTGGATCAATAAGTACTTGTTTCGAAGTTGATTCCAACACATCAAAACACCTACTTTTCAGAATGTAAAATGGGTAGTTTCGTGAAACTTTTAAGGACATTTCAGATTATAGGGCACTAAACACTACCATAACTTTCCGTAACATTTGATTTACCCCTATTTTATGTTTCGTTGAACTTTCCAAGAAGTTAGACAGCATTTTAAGTCGCCCAAGCCAATCGTTTTTTATAATTGTCATGTACCAAAGGGACAAACGAAATCTATTTTAAATTTTATTTTACGTATAATCTATTGGATTACTGTGCCTACGAACTATTCTGCTGTCTCATTTACGAGCTTATAGAAATTTATCAATTAATTAAGCTTGATTAGATTTGCCTGGTGAAAGTTTTAGCAGGGTCTAGTAATCTAGAGTTTGTATATTAATTATGGGATACACACTTGATGTCACTACGGCAGTGAGCGCTTCCTTCCGCTATTCGACCGTAGCCTCCCCTGCATTTCCCTAATTTCTATATATTTACAACCTCCAAAACGCCTAGGTGTAGCTAAAATCACTTCTTTGAAATAAATATAACCAACACTGTAATGCAGCAATAGGATAGAAAACCAAAACTTAATCAATAAGAAATTTGATAGAATAGTAAATGAGTAAATGAACCTCCGACAATTTTCGATTAAGTTATTTATTTATTTGGAATTATAATCGCCATTAGAATGAAATACAAAAATCAAGACATCACAAGAAAAAAGAAAAATTTAAATTAATGAATATAAGTATTAGAACCCTCAAAATAGCTAGTCGAAGTAATCCAATCAACATACTAATTCATTATTAAAAGAATCACATGTACGTCTACCACAATATGGGGTAACATAAAATACAGTAGCATATCGCTTCTAAAATTGTTCAAAAGTTTGAACGAACGTGTTCATTCACTCTCCATACTGTGACTACCCTACGTTAAACATCCTTCCCAAAAAACTAAACACCTACGTTTTGTAAAACGACTCTGATTCATATCACTAAGTAGTTGAGGTTCGAGGAACGAAACATTTTTAAAAATTCTTTATTTGTGATATTGCAGTGGTAGCTTTCAATCAATTCTACGAGCAAACGAATATTATATTTTGATTTGCATATGAGTTTGATATCTTTCTTTCGTTTGTGTTTTCAGGGTTTGAAAATATGACATTAACAGCGGCAAACTGAGTTTAAACTTGGAGTAAGAGCTATTTTTCCCCCTCATCAAGAGCGGGTTTCCTTAAAGTGCCCTTCGAACAACCAACTTTTATTCCGCGAGAATCACTCTTTACTGTTCCCTTAGCAAGAAGCGCAATAATTACTGTCACTTACGAAATGAAGTGACGGGAGCTGTTCCTGTTTTCGCCAACAGGAAAGGCTCCCTTTTAGATCTTGTTCTAACATCCCATAATACTATTCTTTTCTCTCATCCAGAAACGCCTTCCTACTCCTTAGGCACCTTTTGAGGTCTAATGATAGTTGCACTATTAGGGTGCCAACCGTTCTCCTTGGGAAAGACAGTCCTTTCTTCAGATGATCTGTCCTGTGTCCATCCTTGAGATCAGGAAGACGCGAATCGTCTTACTTTCATACTATTTACTTAGTTTCTAAAGAAAATGAAAACGAAAAGATATGAAGAAATAAAGCAAATAATGAACGTAGAAAAAACAGTAATAGAGGAGATTGAAGCGAAAAGACTAAAATGGTATGGACATATAAGACGAATGCAGATGGCCACAAATAATATGGACATGGAAACCCTGGGAACGACGTAACAGAGGATAGGAAAGAGGAAATACGAAATAAGCAATGCATTTGCAGAAACTGAAGGAATCAGATTTGCAGGATAAAGAATTTTGACGCATACGATGTGAGAGACTGCTATAAAGCTGTAAAAACTCGTTTATATATATGTATATATATATATATTTCTATTGTTCTCTTTTGTCCTCACAGCACTTCACTTACAATTCATTGGACTGTACAATTAAACTGAATGCTAAGACATATAATAATTCCGCCACCGCATCTAAAATGTCATATAGAAGAACAAAAGCAGAAGTCGTAGCAAAACTTCTTAGAGCAAATCCATTAAAAAATGTATTACTTAATTTAAGAAATCACCAACCACCACTATTTTGCTGAACCCAAACTGATGCTTCAAATAAGTATAACTTTAAAAATCAATTGAAGCAAAAGAATGGAGAGAAGGAAGAAGAAGAACGTTCTATTTTTCTTTAAATGAGTTTTATGTTTTTTATAAATAAAACCTTTTATTTCCTTCGTGTTTTTTTTGTCATCCTAACTATATAATTGGCATTTGGCAATTCGTGAGATAGATTTTTTAACCACACGCATCTCTCAGTATTTTGACTAGTGCCCTTCCCTTCCCGGGACGTTGACAACCCTATACACGATTAAACCAATGTTATTCAAATACCGTCAAATTATAGAACCATACACTCATCAGAATTATAATAATCGGCTAAATGCAATTACTTACTGAACACGAACTGTTAGATACCATAAGATTTGAATACGGAACGAACAGGTCTCTCCGCTATCGACAGGGGGCTAGAATATTTCGACAAGGGCATGGGATTTTAAGTTCAAAAACGGACACCAAAAACGGTTCGAAGTCCACCAAACACCAACTGTCACATGTACCAGGATATGCAATGGATCAGCTATTTGGACAGGAGCAGGATTCAGGATTCGTAAAATGGGCTACCATTAAAGACTCGGCAACATCTTAGATAGAAAACTATAATTAAATTTAGACATTAAACGGTCTAAACCGCCTAACACACTTCCCTTAATTTAGTTAACCCTAATCTAACCTATCTGATAACCCAAACCACGAAATCGCCCAAAGCTATAGTCAACTCCAAAGCTCACACATCCTCTCTCCTTGATAAACAAACTCTCCTCATTTATATATAGCAAACTCTAAACATCTGATTAGTAATAACCTGAACTAATAAATCAAACACGCGGCTCCCATCTACGATTTACTTACTATGAATTTCAGTTTGGCCTGTACATCCATCGCTAATTTTCCCTCACCACCTTTTCCATTTTCAGGCACAATACTCTTATTGCATCTCGTGCCATTGATGTAATGCCTCAAGGTGGTCCTTGGAATATTGTAACACTTTGCCGCGGCGTATACAGTCATATTTCCATTGGCAACATCTGCTCTAGCATGATTGAGATGTTCGCTTGTGTAATTAACACCATCTGCAACATTATCCGTCTTCCGGTGATAATGTCTACCCATTTCCTAGAGCCAGAAAACAACAACAGCAAACATTATTTAAAGAAGTGAGTAACTGGACACCATGAAATAATTGCCCAAAGATCTGTGGCCAGATACCCCAAATTATAAAATTTCGGGGACAACTGAGCCATAGGACCAAAATCATTCTTTGAAAATCTGAACCTCTAAATGAGACAATTGAATTGATCTATCATCTCAATACTAGTACTAATTAGTATCAACATAGCAATAAAAATATCTATACCTTGAATTATTAAAGCCACCATTACACTGTGATGTTTGGTAGCAATTTGCCATCTTGGAAACAAAAATTTGTGTGGAAGCCACGGACGCAATAGTGGATTCCCGACAACTACCGACGAAAGTTTAGGTGCCTACCTACCAACTTCATGTGCCTAAATATCACTATATGTATTAGAAAAGTAGCTACGGCATGGGTACCGTCACCCCGGTGGCCCAATTAACTGCATTCACCGTATGTACTTACGTAATCACTACGGTTTTCTGAGAGATAATTTACACCAAAATAGTTACTTCTGACAATTAAGCGCCCCACAATTAAGAGTACTAAGCTCTGTTTATACTTGGTCCACTATTTGTCGTCTCTAGGACAATAAACGCCACAGATATCTCAAAATATGGCACCATAAGATCTACCCAGTATGAAGGACCGGTTTAACGAACAAATCTTTATTTTCCTATATAATAATACTCCTCATCATAAAACAAAACTGGTTACATGTCGATAACGGCCAATATAAATACAGAATCTTTTCTTTTCGGGGATCTAACTCGTTCAACAGGGACGACGCATCTCAAAACTACATCGTACCATCCATCAGCCAACGGTATGGTGGAACGATTTCACCGCCCTTTAAAGGCCGCAATCAAATGCCATGAAATTGAAAACTGGGTCGAAGTAGAAGACTTAGATACAACGGCAGCGGAATTAACGTATGGTAGCAACATTCGTTTACCTCGTGAATTTTTCATTTCGCAGCCAACACAAGATGTTTCCGATTTCGTCGTGCGGCTGCGAGAGAATGTCCGCCAGCTGCGACCAACACCAGCTTCCCGTCACGGCGGCCACAGTACATTTGTTTTTCAGGAACTGGCCACCTGCGAATATGTATTCGTGTGTCACGACGCCGTTCGACGCCCTCTACAACCAATGTACTATAGGTCCTTCCCGGTTGTATCTCTAAGCGGACGAACCTTTGTTGTGCACATTCGGGGCAAAGGCGAAACTGTTACCATCAATAGGTTAAAACCTACTTTTGTAATGGCCGAGGGAAAGCAGCTTAAACGGTTCCCACCAACACGCGCGCGGACCCAGGTCCATCTACGTCGGACCAGTTACAGCAACCCGAAGCCAGAACAACACGTAGTGAACGACATGTCCACTTCCCAGACCGCTACTAGAACTAAACTTCTTCACTTAATTAACCTTATCACTGGTCAGAGGTTGATGTAGCAGAAGGTTCCGTGTCCAAAAATTCCTCGGACCCACGGACTGGGTTTTCCCAGCGATACGAACAATGGAATCAGCTTTATCCAAGATGATGTCGTGTCCGCTAGGAATGCAAAAAGGGTTTAGAAACGCATCCCATGAATACCAAGACCACCGCTCTGACACCGTCGCGACTACGGAGAGGTCGATGGTATTCAAGTTGTTCATCTTTCGTTATTATTATTATTTGTGTTACCGTAGTTATATTCGTTATTTATTAAACCTTCTGTTACACGCACACTGTACATTTATTTAGTGCAACCAAGGCTAAGGTTTCCTAGCTCCTTTTAGATATTATCTAAAAGAAAATCTGACCAACGAGAGATAACCAATGAAATACTAAAATGAGTTCAAATTTAAATAATATGTTGTATAATGTTGAAAGTTTTGTTTAACTGACATTGCATAATGTTCGAATTCTGAATAAAAAAATTTCAATCTGCATTTGCTTATGAATCAAAATTACTGCTGTGTTTTCTGTCTTGCTTTGATACAAACAGTGAACGGATGAAAAATATTTTTAAAAAAGTGCGTTTAAAACTTCAATGTTCCTCAATTTTTAAAGTAATGCAGGACGTTTTAACGCCACTGTAAATGGTGAACAATGTCTAATGACGGTGGAAGTGAAAAATGGCGCAAATACGAGGTGAAATACTGAAAATCAAAGTTTATGCTTTGATAATACTACCTGCAACAATTAGCGAAACGTCAGCATTCCACGACGACGCCATCTAAGCTCGAAGAGATGACTTCATTAGACACAAACCGCGGAAGCATGAAACTTCACATTAAAGATCAAAATATGTAAACAAAATTCACTGAGTTCACTGTTTTATAAGTAAATGCAAGACTTTCCGAATTTGTTACGGCTTCGGCCGTTGAACTACAAAACACTCCGCACAAGGGAACGTTATCGGCAGGAATATTTATAGATTTGAATAAAGCTTTCGACACTCTTGAAGAAACTCGAAGCAATAGGGATCAACGATACCATGATGAAATGGTTTAGAAGTTACTGAAGTGGAAGAGCACAATATGCGAGGATAAATGAAGCAAATGGAACAAAATAGAAATTGCTTACGGGGTACCTCAAGGATCAGTATTGGGCCCCCTGCTTTTCCTAATATATATTAACGATATTAGTCAATGTGAACTTAAAGGAAAAATACAGTTATTCGCAGATGATATGAATATCTTCTGTAAAAGTATGGCTCCCACTACCTTATTTAATGATATGCAAGAAGATCTCAACACAATTACCGAATGGTTAAGGCTTAATAAATTAACAATTAACACCAAAAAAAAACAAACTACATGATAATAACCAGAATCCCGGTGAACCATATCAGACAATTAAATATAAAAGGTGAAGATATAAAAGAAACCACATCGGCACGTTATTTAGGACCAACAATAACGAATGATCTTAAATGGGACCATCATATTGATGGTATCAGGAAAAAAATATCAGGAATTACAGGAATACTCAGAAGAATGGCGCCAGTTGCCACTGAAGCGACTCGGAAGTCAATATACTATGCCTTAATACTTAGTTACTTAAAATATCTAATAATAGTCTGGGCAAACACAAGCAACCAACAAATTCACACCCTAGAAACAATTCAGAACAGAACAATTAGAAACATATACGACTTACCACCACGGTACCACAGGGAGGACATGTATAAGGAGACTGACATTCTGCCGCTAAAAACCGTAAGAGACCTAGAGATCATCATTTTCACCCATAAAATAGTCAACGCGCAAAACACCTCAATTACAGTGCTAATCACAAACGAACAAATGCACGAACACAACACCCGCAATTGTAGGAAGATTCATACAGTCAGTAAAAACACACAACCATGGGGTCAACTCTATAAGGATAAAATGGTGACAATATATAATGCCATACCTAGCACTAGCAAGGATGAAATTAACCCACGCAAATTCAAAAAGTAAATCAAACAATGAATGAAAAATAACTTAATAAACATATTAACATTAACTAAAATGTAGAATTGTAAACTAAGTAGCACAATCCAATAACGAGCTTCTGCTCTTGGATCTTGACTTCTATTAATAAATAAATAAATTAATAAATAAATAAATAGATTAGCAAGAAAAACTTGGCATTGTTCGGTTATGCAACACATTATACAGGAAAGCATTGAAAACACCACAGATTATATTATTCTAACTTAATTCTTTTTATTATAAATTCCGAAATCAAAATCAGATTTTGTTTAATAATACAATTTTACATGCATTTTACAATGACCTAATTTTTATTTACAAACTACTATTACTACAATGGTTAGTAGTAAGGGGAAAACAACAAACAGTGGTACATTTCCCACTAGACGAAACAGACTGAAGTTAATAATGGTAAATTTTTGACGGCAACTAAAATTACAACGGAGAAATTTACGAAGGCGCCACGACATGACTAAAGGTTTTTGCCTATTGTATTAATAATTTCTCAGAAATGTTATCTACGTGTTGAAATACACCACGAATTCGCCGTCTGTCAAGCCGCCTATTCAAACAAAAAGTGTTATATTATTAAGGCTTATTTATTGTTAAAGATTACTATGTTTCTTTTATATTTTAATGAAGATTTAATTTGTTTCTATTTATCTACTTTTTATATCCAGTTTTCGATGTTATGTTCAAAAACTTAACCAAGCAGTGACAAAAGGAGAATTACCAAGAAAGCCGCCTCGAGAGATAGCTCCAAAAGGCGCCAAATTCGCGAATACTTACGAAAAGACGAATTTAAAATAAACCCGCCAGAGACGTCAAGTTAGTAATTTGACAAAGGTTCCAAAATCTTAGTTACGCCTCTGATAAAGTAAAAAAAGTAAAATGTGTATGAGAAATGTTTGAGGGGATACCCGAAGGATACTCCGCACCCAGCTGCCACTGTAACTGTTTAAGGTAGTTAGTGCCGTGGTGCACTAACCCAGGGGCACCGACAGATTTAGGTACTCTCCGAGGCACTATGATAGCAGCGTGTTAGCATATATTTACAGTCACCCATCAAAATGGTGACCATGCGGATCGTACCTTAAATTTGATAACTCGGATTTGTCTTCCACACTACTTCCCACGCCTCTGGTTATGTTTATTGATACTAGGCGGCAAAATATATCAGCCCACAGGCGACAAAATCGTAAATCCGTCACTGACAGCAAATCGTCAATATTGTAATGATTCATGAATCTTTTTAAGGTATGTAGGTATACCTATAACATGTTACATGTTTTGTGAATTAAATATTTCACAGGGTACGCTTATACTATTCTGACTAATAAATATGATTTCTTCAGGAAGAAATTTTATAAAATTTTATGTGCATAAATTGAAACTGATATATAAAGAAACACAAATACCTGAACTTATTTCTGAACCAGTACTAGAAATAAATAAAGCAATTATAGTACACCCTTCTGAAATGAATTTCTAATTTTCAATGTATTTTATGGAAACGAGTAACAAAAATCTTTTTTAAAATACTGTTTTGTAATTATTTTAATCTATCAAACAGTACCTATTGACGCACAGGGACAAATCATATTATAATTACTAACATATACAGACAATAGAGTAATATGATACTACCATTGTAAGATGTTATTAAAGATTAGGTGCAGTATTTATAAAATAGTTTCTAGTCACCATGAGGGAATTTATAATGGTGTCTCTTTATCATCGCAAATTGCAAAATAAAAGTAGAGGGGGGCTCAACATAGATAGTGAGTAGGTATTACGACAGACAAGTGACCACCAACAAATTGGGCAACAAAATGCAGAACTCAAACTGGATGCAGGAAATTTTTCAGTAAGTACCAACCAAATTATATTATATTGCTATAACTCCAAACAAAAAAGTAATTTATTTTTAAATACTTAAGAGAACTACAAGCATCTTCTAATAACAATGCCACCACAAGTATTTGGATGAATATCACTGAAAATCATTTTAATCTGAGAACAAAAATAATAGAAGGCCTGGAATCCAATGGTAATACCATGGTTAAAGTAAACCGACGAGAACGTCATTTGATTCGAAAATGTAAGTAATTAAAATACTGCTGCTATTCTAAGAAATTTAAGTTTTATATGTATAGTATTATGGATAACGGGTCTATGGAAGTTGGATTTGCCAGAAACTAAAGAAACATTGCGTTTTCTCTATTTTCTAAAAAACATGGAAGTCCAAGGGTGCCTTAATACTACTTCCCAACAGTCTGAACAGCCTCAGCAAGAAGATAATAATGAAGAACAATCTAAAGTAGTCAACCCAACAGTTGTGGACAAGGAAGTCAATAAAACAAAACCAGGTGTAAATAAATATCTTACATGGTAATGTTCTAATTGCGTGTTAAAGATTGAAAAACACATTAAATGCAATTTCTTGCATTTACACGAGGATAACCGGGGCATCTAGCGCTTTACTTCGCAGAAATTGTTAGTTTCAACATTACAAATTCATTGTAAAAATTTTCACTGCCATTAAGGTTAAGAATTATATATTAATTTCAGGTTATATAATTTTTTTATTTCATCTGGTTGGATGCACTTAGCAATGCATTTCGATCAATCTCAGGTTAAATATTTTTTGAATTTGATTTGATTGGGGTCTTATTTTATTAAGCGCTACACATGAAAATTCTTAATGAAAATAAAACCAATGTCTCTTACATGGTGCCCATATGGTGTGCAAATCCTCCCAAATACTACATTTACAATTTAAGTGTTTCATTTATTGAAAATACTAATTTTGTATATTTGATTACTTTACTTGCACGTACATCTATTTAGAAAGTGAACACCCACTTCAATGGAATACGTTACTATATAATTTGGTAATTATTAGTTCTAGTTTGTTTCTAAAAATTTTAAGTTTAGTGTGTGAATTGGAGATATGTATACAATGATTTTTTTTAATAAGTTTATTATATTGTCAAATGTTACAGAGCAAAAACTATTTTATTACATTTATAAAAATTTACTGCATTATTTTCTAACACAGAAGTTGTAAATTAAGGTTATGTAACAAATAAATATTTCCAAAAATATATGCATTCTTTATACTCAATCTATTTTTGGTTTTTTTAACTACAGCAAAATTTCTGTAGTATGGGACTTCCGTGCAAGGGCATGTCCAGTAATTCAGCACTAAAAGGGTTAGGGCAATGGAGGCATGTTTTATTTACCATAGTTTTTCCTATAATTTGTTTTCAGGTTTTTAATAGTGCCGGAGTAGCGAGATTGTACTGCAATTGTTCAAAAAAACTACAGTTCAAAATAATTACAACCTAACCTTACACAATTTATTGAAATGTTGATTTATTAAAAAATATATATATACAATGAAAACAATTTTATTTAACTACTTTAAAACATTTAAAAAAGTATATGCATATAAACATCTGCTCAATTACACAAAGTTAACCAGTTGGTTAATTTTTGTAAATATGTTAATTAAATATAAGTTGATTGATTAAAATACAAATGTCTCAACACTACATTACTAAAGTAATAATTAAACCTGAAAATTTTGTGATAAACAAAATTTTAATAAAATTATTATCCTTTAAGAAACACAACAGAATCTAATACTAATAAAAATGTCAACAGTAAATCATTTAAACTGTGCATAAGTACAAAACTAGTTTAAAAAGCTCCTGATAAAAATTTACAAAAGAGAAAATACTTCAGAATCACAGTTGTAATAAGAAATAAATGTATAGTAAAACACATCCTATTTCCTATGGACAAATTGTCTCAAAATTACAAAACTCTACAACTGTGAAAATGATAAATGATAAATTTTTAACCCATTAGTGCATAGCATCCGATAAATCGGGTCTGCGCATTTAAGTTTTGACAACGCTGTAAACATAACCTCCAACATAAAACTCGTTTTGTAGTGTTTATACATGGTTTCTTTTTACGTTATAATCGTTCGTTTTACTAAATAAAAAGAAAATTAGGTTTTGTGCAATAATTTATTGGCAATAGACCCGTCACAGTACAATGTTGGCCGTGGTGGGTAAGTACAATGTTTATATGTTTTAAAAACAATTAGTGTTTTACAAACTAAGTGTTTAACACGGTTTTAGGAGGCTTGATTTTAGATATATTACTAGTAAAAATAATATTCCCAAATATAAAATATTAGAAGGGTCATAATTTCACGGATCCGATATATCGGATTCCATGCTAAAGTTAACGTTTTTTTTTTATTTTTATTTTGCAGGTTGACGCTTGCAGAATTATTAGATGAGTTAGAGCAGCTAGATCCTATTGACATTTGTACAGAACCTCCTGATGATGGCAACGATACTGAGTGTGACTCAGCCGCCAGTGATGAAGATGAAGCAAATTTGAATCATTTAGGACCAAATTTGCTGTCAGCCAAATGTGTATTTCGCTTACGTGATGATGATGTGCTGAACGATACACAGGAAGATAATGAAATTGATAATCCAGAAAAGAAATTTAGATTTTGATTCCAGCGATGACGAGCCACTTGCTAAGTATCAACGACCAAAAAAAATAGAAAAGCCAAATCGAAAAAAAAGAAAACCGAAAAGAGGGTATGGAAAAAAAACGTCCAAATTTCAAGATAAACACCAATTGTGCCGGTAAACCAATTTCAGCTGAAGCAAAATCGTCGGATACTCCATTAGATTTTTTCAAGTTGTTTTTCACCGATGATCTACTAAAGCATATGTTGGACCAAACAAATGTTTATGCGTCCCAAAAAAATACTAATTTGAATATGAACATGGATGAAATGAAAGCGTTTATCGGTGGCCTGTTATTATCAGGATATGTCAAATATCCAAACAAAAGGATGTATTGGTCTGGACAGGAAGACATCCCTAAAATATTGCAGAATAATACGCGTCTAAATCGATTTGAACAGATTTTACGACACTTTCACTTGAACGCTACTATCAACATAGGCAAGGACGGCCGGCTATACAAACTAAGGCCGTTAATTTCTAAACTGAATAAACACTTCAAACAGCATGGTGGGTTGGAAGAAAACTTTTTGATTGATGAATCAATGATTCCTTATTATAGTCGTCACTACGCCAAGCAATATATCAAAGGGAAACCAATAAGATTTGGTTTTAAAAATTGGGCGTTTTGTACAAGGTCGGGCTATATGACATCCTTGATATATACACTGGAAAAAGTGACAAGGAAAAGAAGTTTTTGGCTAGGAGGCGATACGGTTATTTATTTGATTGACTTAGCAGAAATTCCACCTAACGAAGGATATAAATTGTTTTTTGACAATTACTTTTCTTCTGTCGACTTATTTGAACATTTGACCGAAAATAACTACTGTGCTACGGGTACCATTCAAGAAAGACGAACCGCAAATTGTCCATTGTTGGGGAAATCAGAACTGATGAAACAAGATAGAGGGTCATACGATTTTAGAACCGTAAATAAGATCTGCTTAGTAAAGTGGAAGGATAATAAAGTCGTCACTTGCGCAACAAATTTTGATTTATTAGGCGAAGGAAAATGTACCCGATGGTCGCATGAAAAGAAAACTAAAGTGTCACTTACACAGTCTACACTTTTCGGAAAATATAACTGCAGTATGGGGGGAGTGGACAAAATAGACCAGCTAGTAGCGGTTTACTGTACAAGAATGAGGCAACAGAAATGGTGGTGGCCAATTTTTTGTTATTTGCTGGACATGTGTATCGTGAACGCATGGCTTCTAATGAAAAAGGTTCATCCAACCGACAAATTTTGCAGTAGTCTACTAAATTTTCGCAGGTATATTGCCAATGCCTTGCTCTCCCACGGAAAACCGCCAGCCGGATATTCGGTACGATGGTCGTGATCATTGGCCTGAATACGTCCCAACAGAGAGGCTTTGCAAATTTTGCGGTGGTAAAAGCAAGTTTATTTACAGCAAATGTCAAAAACGACTGCACCCGAAAATGTGTTTTAAGAATTATCATACTTTTTAATTATCATTTATAACCGAGTTAAGCTCATAATCTGATATATCGGATGTTACTAATTTTTTATTGTAATAAAGATTGTTAATTTTTGCCTGATTAAGATGCTTACGTACTTAGTAAAGAAACAGACTAAGCGAAAAAATTGGTTAAATTTAGCTTTTTAAACTTTATGCACTAGTGGGTTAATATAAGAAAACTATAAACTACTAAATATTTTCTGGTTTTAATACAGAAACTTTTAACACTTATACACAACACAAATATTTCTTCGAACAAAACTAACGATGAGCTTCATAACCTGGATAGAAACTCAGGAGGACTGTAGATAAATTTTCATTGACCTCCATTTTAAAATCTTTGCCTAGTTCAAATCTACAATATGGGCAGCTGTATATTTCTGAAGAAAATGATCTTTTCAAACAACTCTAAAATAAAAAAAAAACAAACATGCATAATTTCATCTAGGAAACAGAAAAAATATAAATACAGTATGACCTCTTTAATTCGAACATGCCGTAATCCGAACCTCCGGTAATCCGAACAGCGGGAATTCGCAGCCATAATCCGAACACCATCTCTTTAATCCGAAGAGTCAAGTGATTCCCGCTACATAAATGGGGGAATCCCTTGGTTTCATGTTTTCTAATATATAATTGCTCAGTTTACTGTTCATTGTTCATTATACCGTTGAGTGTTACCGATTTCAGTTAGCAACGTAATTTAGAGCAGAGATGACTTCCAAAAGGAAACACATTATTTTATCAATAAAAGAAAAGATTAAGATTATTAAGAATTTAGTAACCTGTTTATCGGAAAAATACAACGCGGGAAAATCAACAATTTGCGACATCAAAAAGAACAAGACAAGGATGTTATCCTATGGCACCACAGCCAGTTCTCTTCTCAATAAACGAAAAACGTTGAAAGTAAGTGCATATCCCAAAGTTGATAAAACGGTTTATACCTGGTTTCAACAGGAAAGATCTAGAGGTAAAAAGATGATTGACTATGTACATATGTATAATGTTTTAACATAACATTAAATGATTCTAGGTGCGCCAATATCAGGGGAAATTTATATATTTATATATAAGAATGCTACCTGTACAGTCAAACTGCAAGGTACTACCAATCCGATAAATATGGCACGAGGAATAAGGCAGGGAGACACTATCTCTCCCAAACTATTTACCCTATGTTTAGAAGATGTGTTTAAAAAGTGCGCTTGGGAAAATAAAGGAATAAGAGTAGATGGACAAAGACTGAATCATCTAAGATTTGCTGATGACGTCGTGCTTGTATCGGACAACCTAGAAGAATCAGAGGAAATGATAACAGACCTAAACGAACAAGTCAAAGACAAAGGATTAAAAAATGAACAAATGGATAACTAAAATAATGATAAACGGTCTAGTAGTTGAAATAGTTGATATACAGATCGATGGAGACAATTTAGAGCAAGTAGAAAGCTATATATATCTTGGACAATATATCTCACTACAGCAGGATAATCAAACAAAAGAAATAGAAAGACGAATAAAACTTGGTTAGGTCGCATTCGGTAGATGGAGAGAAATCTTTAAAAATAAGATAGACCAAACACTAAAGACGAAGTTATACAATCAAAATATACTCCCTGTTCTAACTTATGCAGCAGAGACGTGGACGTTAACAGCAAAAAATATACATAAACTGAGAGTAGCGCAAAGAGGAATGGAGCGGGCAATGCTGAGAATCAGTTTAAGGGATAGGATGACAAATACATGGATTCGAAATAAAACGAAATTAAGGGATGTAATAGAATAGATATTTAAATTGAAATGGCAATGGGCCGGACATATTGCCAGATTAACAGACAACAGATGGACGAAGAAGATGCTGCAGTGGAGACCAAGAATAGGAAAAAGGCATAGAGGCAGACCTCCGCTCAGATGGACCGACGACATCAAAAGAGTAGCAGATTACAACTGGATGCAGAATGCGAAAAACAGGGATCAATGGAGAATGCTTGGAGAGGCCTACGTCCAACAACAGACTGAAATAGGCAGATGATGATGATGATGATAGAGGTGTGCCAATATCAGGGGAAAAAGCACAATTCTTTTATGGCCAAACTCACAACGATGGTAATTTCAAAGCCAGTTCCGGATGGCTCGATAAGTTTAAAAATAGGTACGAAATTGGACAACTGTTAATTACAGGAAAAAAATTATCAAGTGATGAGGCAGCTGTTGAGCCATTTAAAAACGCTCTTCGAAATAGAAAATACAGTTGTCCTGATCAAATCTACAATGTAGATGAAAGCGGACTTTTCTGGAAATTACTTCCTCAAAGAACACTTGCTCACCAAGCTGAAGCATCAGCTCCAGGTAGAAAAATGAGCAAAGAACGACTACATTTATGCCGTGCTGTAATGCTTCTTGGACGCATAAAATGAGATTGTTTGCGTTGGGCAAATCTCAAAAGCCACAGGCCTTTGGAAGTGAGGTACCAAGGACAGAAAAAAGCCTGGGTTACCAGAGAAATTTTTAAGGACTGGTTTTATATGGAATTTGTTCCGACAGTTTGAAAAAGAATGAAACAGCTGAATTTAGAGGCCAAGGCACTTTTAATTTTAGACAACGCTCCAAGACACCCTGAAGACTTATGTTCAGATGATAAGAACATCGTTGTAATGTTTTTGCCGCCAAATGTAACCCCCTAATGCAACCGATGTACCAAAATGTGATTCAAGCGGTCAAGTTACATTACCGAAAAGGTTTCCTAAAACGGAATGTTGCTTCTGAAGGTGCAGATATTTCTGCAGAACTGAAGAAAGTTAATCTAAAAGATGTTGTAATCGGATTAGCAAAAGCATGGAAAAATGTGAGGCTATAGTGCGTTTCAGAGCCGCCGTGCAGCATGGAGAAGATAGGGCAATGCTTTTCTTATGGGACAAAAAATGACATTGTTGCCAGTATTCGTAATCTCTTAACAATAGCACGTCGGGTTTATTTTGCTGAAATGAGGTAAGTGTTCAGAAGTTCTCAAACAAAAATAATATTAACCAACCAAGGTAATAATGTTAAGTTCTTAATTTGTTTTGTTATATACAATGAGGAATTCCTCTTTGTAAACTAATGTGATTTTCAAAATTAATCATACACATGGAGAATAATGACAATACTCAGGAATTTGTTAATGGGTATTTAATTTGTTTAATTACTATAAATTTCTGTTCATACCATGTCTTTACTATATAAGCAAATTATTATTCAAAAAGTTTTAGTTGTAAATTGCCATAGAACGCTTACTTAAGGCAGGTCAAAGTTTTACTAGACGTGAAAAGCAATTGCTGTTAAATGTTATAAATTATCACATTAATAATGGAAGTACTGACGAGTCTGTGCGTGATGTGAAAAAGTGTCTGAAGTGACGGGAGTGTCGGAAAGAGCTCTGTATAACATTAGAAAAGAAGGTAGTTTGCTCGATGGTATTCAATCACCTAAAAATAGACGGCAGCCCGATAAAATATCCACTTCACGAACAATTAAATATTCTGAACTCACATGGAGCCGGATTAGAAGAATTGTGCACCAGTTTTATTTTCAAAATATGCCTCCACCTTTAAAAGCTATGTTAGGGAGGGTACATGAAGATGAAGATTTGCCAAACTATTCAAAGCGCACTCTATATAGGATGTTAATTGACACAGGATTTCAATATGAAAAAAGAAAAAGACGCGGATTGCTGTTAGAAAAAGAAGAAATCATTATGTGGCGCCATAGGTATGTACGTGAAATGCGAAAGTACAGAGAAAATAATTACACCATTATATTTCTCTATGAGTCATGGGTAAATATTGGACACAGAGTTGATAGAGAATGGCGGGACACTTCCGTAAAATCCTTCAGGCAAGCATTCGTCCAAGGTTTATCGCCTGGATTAAAGGCACCGACTCAACACGGGCTGTTTTGTTTTGCTGAATGCGGGAAGCAGTAATGGATTTATTGAAGGAGCGTAGCTCACATTTTTGGCAGAAAAAAACACGCAAGACTGCCACGATGAAATGGACGGTCCACTTTTCAAAAAATGGTTTGAAGACTCGTTAATACCAAATATTCCATCGGTTGCTGAGGAAAGCGTAGTGGTGATGGATAACGCATCTTATCATAATAGGAAATCAGAATTATTTCCAAATAATTCTTGGAAGAAGGATCGCATCAAAGATTAGCTTCGCTCAAAGGATCATCATTTTGAAGAAGATTACTTGAAAAAAGAATTACTGGAGGTAGTAAATACATTTAAATATAAGTATGATGCTGGTTATTTAGTAGAAAATATCGCTACAAAACACAATGTTACAATTCTCCGTTTACCACCGTATCACTGTGAGCTTAACTCAATTGAAATGGTATGGAGCCAAGTAAAAAGGTATATAGGTGCGAAAAATACTACTTTTAAGGCAAATGACGTTAAACATTTAATCAAGGATGCATATTCTCAAGTGACACCAGAAAATTGGAGCAACTACGTAGGCCATGTGGAGAAAATAGAAAAGTCAATGTGGGAAGTTGACAACATAATGGACGAAATAGAGCCCATAATTATCAATATCAACGCTGGTGATAGTGATAGTGATCTAAATATTTTTAGCGACAGTGATAATTAACTATAAAACATGTCGTATTTTTCACAAAATCTTCATAATTTTATGTAATTTACTTTCTCAATTATATAATAGTGCTTGCATATTATATCAAGCTGGTAATTGTTTAATTTCTTTTTTACTCTTATAAATATGTAAATAATAAACAATTAATTGTACTTAGCAAAAATTGTATTCTCAGGTTTAATAAAATATAAATGTTTTAGAACCACTGAACCTGGCATTTAACAACACGCGTCTTTTAAGGGTTACAATAGCATTACCATACTTCAAACCTTTGTGTGAAAGGGATTAAATTTTATGTCTTAAAGGTGCCTCCCAAATAAGTTTGACAGCCTTGTATTTGTATCTTCTCCCTGCTGCACGGCGACTCTGAAAGGCACTATAGAACTTATTCAAAAGTCTTGGAGTAAACTTCTAACACAAGTTGATGATGGTTGGAGTGAAGATGATAATCTTCCATTGTCACAGTGGAAGGATAAAATGGAGTCAGAGGGTATATATAAAATATATAAAGGAAGTTACTGCACTGATAAATCATATTTCTCGAGATGTAACAAGACAAGCAGCTTTTGAATGGGCCGTCGGACAAGAAGAATCATGGGAATCCATAAAAGATATGGATATTTTGGAACATGTTCAGAATGAAACAAGCTCCGACGAAGAAGTGGTAGTGATACCACGACGTGTAAAGCACAAAGAGGCAGTCAGTCATATTATTCAAACCTTGGGGTGGACAAGGATTTGAGCTTGATGTATTTTGTTTACCAGGACAATAATTCTTAATCGGCTTATGTCTGTTAGCTGTTTGTGAACCCATTCAAACTAACGTTTCGCAAGACATTGCAGCTTGTATCTTCAGAGTGAATAGAACACTGTGTTCTATTCACTCTAATATAAGCACACGGCCCTGTTTAGGCAGGCAGGGCCTACGAACAAATATTGCTCCAACGTCTAGAGCAAATGCTTGTAAAGGCAGAAAAGCTACAGGTCGGTCCTTACCTGATAATGCTGGGTGTAGTTCCCAAATGACGAAGCGGTCTAAGCCAAAGTAAATTGTAATATTGACAGTTCGAGAAACCGCGAAAGCCTCAAAGAATATATGTGCTTTATTTTGTTAGTCATGTTGTATCTAACAAAATGCGATATGTAGTACAGTTGTTAATTTTTGATTTGAAAATAAAAAACTTTTTATTGTGAGAATACTGAAATTCGTAGATAATTAAGAAAATTTTGCTCGATAATCCGAACATTTCGAAAATCCGGATCAACCAGTGCATTTATTAGTTCAGATTAAAAAGGTCATACTGTAATATTTTCCTTACTTAATTAATCTAAAATTTTGGAAGACTCACTGTTCTGTAACCTGCAAAAGTCTTACCAAACATTTTAAAATCCCCAATGAGAAAAAAATCCACAGCTACATACATTCTTTTCAATAAATAAACTTAATAATTAGGTAAAAAAACTCACTTTGCAAATGTTGTGTTTACACTCAGTAGTAACAGGTAAATGGACAACTTCTTGGCAGCAAATGCACATGAATAATTCTTCTACTTTGGATAAAAACACCTGTTTTCCCTCTTTTAGTAAAGGTTTGCATTCATTCCATAACTTTCTATTCTCTTCATCAGCTTTAATAGCTTTATCAACTTTTTCTATTAATTTGAAAGGTTCTGCTTTCTTAGTTTTCTTAGTAGTATTTGACTGGCCAATGCTAGATGTTTTACGTTTTATGCCACGTTGATTTTCTTTCGATTCTGAAGTCTTTCCTTTGGCAGCTTGTGCTTCAAGGAAACCAGGCGGATACTAAATTTTGGAAAAACCGAAATATATGTAAAAAGGAAATTTCTGTTAATATTATTATGGTAAACCAGTTTTTACAGAAACTTCAAATGATGAACCACTTACAAGCATCTCCAGTTCTTGTCCACCTTTTTGCCATGGAGCTGGCGTGGGGTCATCACGTCGTAAAACATACTTCCATACAAGAAAACCAGATTTACCTTTCTCAGGATAATATTTTACAACTTTGTATATGCCATCATATCGATTACCGTCTTTAGGGCCAAATTTGGAATGTTTACATATCTTGTAATTGCGCACAACCCTTACTGGTTTACCACCTTTCCAATCAGTTGCTTCTGCACCATTTTCATTCAGTGGCACATTACAGTTTAAAGCTAAAGCTCTGTAAATCATTTATAATTATTACACCATTTACCTGTAAGAAATATAAAAAAAATACTCACTTGTTCATGCGAGTTAAAGCTTGATCTGAACTCTGATCTGAAATCCTTTTATTGCCAGACAGATCTCGTCCTCCAGAACCACTGTATACAAATTCATCTCCATTATCTATGTCATCTTCATAACCTCCACTCAGAACTAAACTGTAAGCTCCATCAGTTTCACGTCCATGGATACCAGCAACATGGGGTCTGTGAATACCAGCTTCTGATACCTATAATTAACTTGCACTTATGAAACTCAGTTAAAATTATAATTTCTGAAATACTAACCTGTAATCTAAACTTCCAGCAAGTACCAACATCAATGCCAGGTACAGGTCCAAAATGATCTTTAGGCACGATTGTACACTCTTTAGTACGACCGACACAAGCCATACCACGACCCCAATCCCGTGAAGATGTCTCTTGTTTGGCACTTGCCATTTTTGCCTTTTTGCTACTAAATTTGAGCTTATCTCCTGCTTTAACTATTTCATCTTCATTTACTTTGCATGAGGGGCAGTACCTGCATTAAATTGTTTATCAAAATACTTCCAATACATTAAGAAATGAAATCAGTAATCACCAGTCAGGTTCAGAAGGGACTTCGGAAAGTGGAGGAGTCAGGCACTTAATGTGATATCCATAATCACACTCATCACATAGAATGATTTCATCGGCGTCACTTTTTCCTGAACATATTTTGCAACCACATTCTTTGCAAGGTTTACTAGCAACATCTTTGCACTTCTCACAGTAATAAACATTCTTTCCTAAAATTGTATCGATATGTAACGCAAATAGCTTTGAAAATTAATAACCTACTTGGTGCAGGTAAAGAAGAACCAGGAGAAGAATCATTTAAACGGTGGCTCAATAATACTGATTTTTCTATTTTCATAACTTCATCTATAAACTTAACTGTACAATCTTCCAAATTTGTTTTGTCTTTGCCTACTAATATAGTTCCCTTCAGATTTCGATAAGAAACCTTTTTGATTATAAAGTCATACCTAAGAATTTCTACTATTAAAAAAACATTTTCTGACTAGTTCAACACAATCAATTTACCAATATCCTCGAGTTGAGGGTTGTTCCACATTATAATTAACCAATACAATTTGATCCACTAAAAGTTCTGACTTTCTGTATGTGTAATGACTTCTCGGGCGAATATCAGCGAAGGACACATCAATAGTAGTATCTTCTTTTTCGCTAAAAATAATGAATATTGTTATACGGATAAAAGCAAGATCAAGATAATTTCATTTACCAATCCATTTGAATACGAAATATAATATTTGGCTCTTTGTTTTTTTTATCAGGAGGTTCTATACTATTCTTTTTCAAAGTATCCACTATATGTGCCTCAAACCATGCTCCATACTCTAAGTCTATAACATCAATTGCATCTCCTATTTTAAAATATTTACTAGCAGCTTTCTCTTCCATTTCATCTGTATTTAAACCAGCAGGTTCTTGTTCAGAATCTTTGGAATCGTCTATCTGTTCTTCTTCGGCAGACTCGGCAACAAAATTTTCTATTTTTACCATTAGTTGAATAACATCGTTTAACTGAATATCATAATCCATCACTCGATGATCATCAATTAGCTACAATAATCAAAATCATACGTAGAATTTTTCCGATATAATAATCAATGACATAACAAACAGTCCACAAATAAATCATATTAGTTAAGTATATATGATCACTGAACTGCTAAAACAAGCAAGACATTAACAATATTTTGGTAGTATTCCAAAAAGATAAAATTCTATTTGAATATATTAACCGTAACTTCAATTTGATTTAAATATCAGACAGAAACATCCCTCAAAATTTAAAAAATTACAAGCAATATACAATACAATTCTATCAAAACAGCTATAAAGTTACAATCATTAAATGCTTATCATTGCTATATTTACTTCTGCTAGGTAAATAATAAAATGAGGGGCAGCAACTCCTGCTAAGTATTTGAACAGTTGAAACATAATTCGTTACTTCATAGTTATGTTAAGATATAGTTTCTTGAAATCGAAACTAGAGTTTCATTAGTAAAACTTATATATGTTTGTATAGTAATTAAAAATGAATAAAGGTTTGTATAGACTCACCTGCTTGCCTTTATAAAATAATCTTTGTTTCTCTACTTCTACTCCCATTTCGTCAAAAACAAGTTTTCGCAACTCTTGAATAAGAGCCATTTTAGATATATTAACAATTACATCACCTTCGCCAGGTTTTGCAGATAATTTCCGCACTTTTACGTACATATTAAAAGTTGTTTTTGTTATTACACACCAATATCGCCGATTAATGACCGTTATGCATACGGTTGTCAACAGTTTTGCCGCGAAACGAACACATTCGAGCATAACCTATAATCCACGATACCGATGGATGTATCTCAGATACCGACATTAGAACTGTTTTGAATTAACCAGTGCATTTAACATATACTATTAGGGTTTCATTAGTGATACTAGTAATAAAAGCTATTCTGAAACAATAAATGTTGCACTTTACAGCATTTGTAAATAAACTGTGAGTAACAATAAGTTGCAATTTGCAGCTTTTTCCCTTCTATTACACATTTTAAATCTACCTACCTTCCTTAAAATTACACTCTGTATTAGAGAAACACCGGTGAATATCGATAGAGCAATTAAATTTACAAATGGCCGGCGTAAACAGGATAAGGTTGATTGTAGATTTGTGTTTATATATAGTGATTGTTATTATTTTGCTATTAATCGCACAAAATAGACCTTCAGATTAATAAATAAAACACAGTGCAAAAGATATACTTACGAGCTAAAAAATAATTATTGTCGAATATTTATTACAAGCCAACATGTTTGTTGTGATGACTTTACCAGTTCTTATAACTATTTTCCAAAGTTCGTAATAATTTTTTATTTTTAGGAAAATAGTGCTTAAAATTCTAGTGCTATAATAACTACTACAGTGTGGAACACAACAGTAATTTTTACTTTTGGTTCTTCCATTAATAGGAAACTTACAAACCCGTCTTCTTTATTTTCATTTAATTAGTTCTTTAAATGTACACAACGTGGCAGTTGCATAGCTAGCGCTTACCAATACACCATTACTACAAAAATTCACCAATAAACATATTACTTGGCTAATAAATAGAAATCAAAATTTTCTAGTATTTCCAATTTACTCCATAAATTAGAGTTTAAAAATTAATAAGACCACACGTATACTGTATTGAACCAGAATCATTCTGCCATTTCCATAATATTAGCGTATATTTAGCCACTTACAAAATATATGTAAGCGCATGCGCCAATTATTGAAATTTGGATTTATAAATCAATTTATAAATTAAGTTTAAAAAAATATCACATATAATAATGTGTAAACTAAATATTAAAAACACTGTAAAATCCTTCTAGACATATCAGAGCAAACCTTGGCAATATTATTTAACAGCGTGCGCTTTAGCTTCAACTAAATTAGAGATGGGATGATATTTCGATCGTTTGTTTCTACTGATTCGTTTACATGATCGGTTCACTTCGTCGTGTGAATGTCATTCTAAGCTGCTGTGAAAAACTTGGTCCATTAAGTTCCAATTTGATAAGTACGGAATTTCAGCTGCAAATATCTTAAAAATTTTAATTTGACCGTGTATTTTAACACTACTAAAATTTCTTGTGTTAATTTGTTTTGATTAGTTTATTCACTGATTCAATTTCTCAAAACTGATCCGTACATCACAGTACATCTCTAATTCGCCCACTTTACCCTACCAACTTGAGTATGTAAGGACGGTTAGGTGTGGCTGTATAAAAGGTTATAATATATTATTTTTCAATGGATTTAAACTTTTCTGTATTTCAAGAACCCCGAGGGGTTATGCGAGTTTTGCATTTGGTAAGTAAACGGCATTTTTACAGTGAAATTGATTAATAAATGATGCTTTTCAGTAGCACTGAAAACTCCAAAATGTTTACTTATATTATTTATAGTGGTAATTTGTCAGCTTATTTCTTATCTTTTTAATAGTTATGTGCTTTACAACTATGGTTAATATTTCTTTTTCAGATATTTTCCATATCTGCATTTGCTGCCATATCTGGATTTACTGGGACGGTTGATATCAGGTGTAGTTTTGATACACATGGTGTTGATTATACATATAGCTTTGATTATCCGTTTCAACTGAACTTCGAGCACGACTTCAGTATTGCAACAAATGAAACTACTGAGTGCCAACGCAAAGCATCAATTACTGGAGATTTTTCTTCAGATGCCAGGTTTTTTGTAGCTACTGGAGTTTTGGCAATGTTATGCGCTCTTGGACTTATATTCCTTTATGCCAAATACGATAACACATATAAAACAAATAATCAAATACCACTTATTGTAAGTACACATTATTCTTAATAGATGTATGCTTAATAATTGACAATTAGCACAAATTTGTGAATAAGTTTCTAAAACGGTGAGAGTTTTAAGATGGAGGTTTGACTGTATGTCATTGTTATCAGGATTTCGTATTGACTGTGATTTTTGCTGTATTATGGTTATCAAGTAGTGCTGCATGGGCTAATGGATTAAGTGGCCTTAAGCACGTAACTGATCCAAATATCGTTAATTGGGACATCAACGTGACCAAAACGTGTGCAAAGTGCCCAGTTGAAACAAGCGGCTTTTCTACACTGAACATATCTGTGGTAAGTTATACTATGTCGAAATAAGAAAGTCTTTCATGCTAAAATTATCCATCATAAACATTTGCTTTATACTAATAAGATAAACTTTGAATTCTCATATTTTTACATATGAAGTGTTAAATTAAAGGAAACAGTAAACAATACCGCCTTTGTTTTTGGTTGTATTATTGTGTAATTTGTATTAGTACAAATTTTACTTTTTGTGTTAAATGTGATTGGTTTAGTAACAATTGATTCTTAATATTCTCATTCGCAGGTGCTGGGTTTTCTCAACTTCTTCTTATGGGCAGCAGATTTATGGTTTGTATACAAGGAGACTGCTTGGTTCCAAGGGAACCAAGGTGTTAGTACCTCTGGTGTTTAACTTCGTGTAATTAAATTAAGTTTCTGATTTGCTAGTCTTTTCATGTGTGTTGCAGTGTTAAAATTTATTTTTGGGAAATTGTTGCGTACAGATAATAGAAATATCTTAAAATTTTGTTTTGTGAGGAAAAGCGTCATTAACGTAACATGTGAGTTATATTTGTAGCTGCTACTTAATTTAAAACTTACGTACTGTATAGGAATATTTGCATTGTAACAATAGATCTGTTATGGGATATTATTAATTAACAGGAGCTTAACAAATTGTTTACAGCAATTTGCTGTGGTGTAGTAGAGAACATTTAAAACTTTTCCGTAGACTATAACACACTTCTAAGCATAGTTGTACAAATAAGAAGTGAAACAGTGCGAGGAAAGTATACATTTTTTGTAAATGCTGAAATTTCTTTGATGATTGGTATTGCTGTAATTCTTTAGCATTGTGGAAGACACAATCTGTGGCTCAAATGGTTTAGAATTTAATTGTGAGAACGTAAGTGTTCTAGAGAGCCAGATGTGTTCGGACAGTTTCATTAGCATCGGTTAGTACCTTTTATAGTATGCCATTTTACTGCAGAAGTAGTAAAATAGGCTGAAACAAATAAATTAGGCAAGCTACTTTGTAGTAACGTACAATAATTTGTTGATATTTGTATTTAATTACAAATAGTTTTTGAAGCACATTTAACTCATAATCTGATTGTTATTTTTAATATCGTTGACAGATTGTGCTAACATAGTAGTACAAATACTTTTCAAGGCACATTTGTTTGCTTATTTTTAATGTTAATTGTGAGAATTGGAATAAAATATTTTTGCCTTAAACCAAAGACCATAATTATCATAATTACAACCATAATATGGTTTTTGCGCAAATTTATATAAATATACAATCCTGTAACTACTTTATGTACACCAAGTGAAGTTGACCACCTTGTAGTATACCTATCTAAGAATATTTTGTTTACTGTGTGAATTATTTTTGTATGTGCATTTTTTTGTATAGCAATTAAATAAAGTTTGTTCGTTTTTAATATATTTTGAATGTAAATAAGAAAATTTGTATCCAAATCCTTAAATAGTTATATACTTTAATCAACATTTCAATTCAACCCAATTAATATATAAATTTTAAATAATATTTTTGTTTTTTTGGTTGCAATATTCAAACCGATAAGAATTTAAGTTAAATGATATAATATGTGGTATTTCTAAAGTTTGTCGGATAATGTGTTGCATAATGAACATAACTGAATGTCTGAGTTTTTCTTACTAATTTAAGTAGTAACGCATTCAGAAAGTTATTCTGCTCGATTATAAAACTGAACTTCGTGGCTTTTGCTTAAATATTTTGATCTTTAATATTTAACCTTGTCCTTGTGCTATTTGTGACTTACAGTGCCATTAGAGATTGTTCACCATGTACAGTGGTTTAAAGGTCTTGCATCTCTTTAAAAATGGAAATTTAAACCCACTTTCAAATATTTTCAGTTATACACTTTCTGTATCAAATAGGTGGTAGTCACTAAACAAAACAGGAAAAAATGGTTGTGGTGATGCAGTTTAGAAAATTTATTTACCGTTGCAAAAATCGTGTAATATAAATTAGAACAAAAACCTTCAACAACATGTTTAAATTTAAACTAATTGGCCAACCCTTGCATCGTTTTGACATAAAATTTGTCAATTTTTCTAGTTCCTCCCTAACAACACCAGCCATAAAATCGGAGATGCCATTAATTTCATTTTTTATGAATTCGATATCCTTTACTAAAGTTCTATATTAGAGGCCTATCTATCCTCTTCATTTTATTAGTCGCTTACAATTTCATTATTTTACTCTTCGGCAAGGAGCATTATTGTCCTGAAAATTAAACTTTTTTGCTAAACAGAATTTCCCTACTAGGCAACACTTTATCCTTCAGTAGTTCTTCAAAATTCAGCATAGTTTCTAATAACATGAATAATTGATTATATTAAGACACAAGGAAATCCATAAAGTAATATGGCCTGCGCCAGGAGGAAATTCTTCAAAACCAAACTGACCACATAGTGATATAAAAGAAGCATAAAAATTGCATAATGTATGTTAGAGGGATGCGAGGGGCAGATGTAGGGTCTGATCATACCTTAATGAGGACAAAATTAAAAGTAAAAACCACAATGAAGTTGAATAGAGCCAGATATAATACTAAATGGCTTAAAGACGATACAGAAACACAAAGTGTATACCAGAACAAGCTAAGAAATAAACTCGAAAGTTACAACCTCGAGGAGATGTCAATAGAACAGTTATGGGAGAATTATAAAGAACTAATGAAGAGAGCGACAGAAGAAACTGTTAGGGTAAGGAAGAGAAACAGTAAAGAATGGATGTCAAGAAAAACTTGGAAATTGATTGAAGAAAGAAGGAAAACTTTGAATGGGAAGATCACAAAAGAAGAGAAATGAACTGGAAAACTTGTATCGGGTTAAAGATAAAGAAATTTAAAAAAGTGCAAAAGATAAAAGAATACAACAAGAAGGACTTCTAGAGGAGGCAGAGAAAACAGCAAATATGAATGATATGAAGTTGATAGGAAAGAAGAGTGTCACAACAATGCAAGTAAGAGATCAAGATGAGCAAATATTAAAATCAAAAAGAGATAGTTAAACGACGGTTAGACTATTCCAAAGAAATATACACGAAACGCGAAATTACAGGTTCAGATATAAATAGCGACGAAGAAGATGGCGAGGAACTGGATCTTAATAGGAACCTGAATGAACAAATTAACCTTAATATATATGGCCAACACATCAAAAGTCCACAAATTCAGATATCTTGGAAGCTGGGTCACGGAAAACATGGACCCTGATCTAGAGATACGTACGAGAATTGAAACGGCTACAACAACTTTTATTAATATGAAAAAACTACTAAACAACCGAGGCTTAAACCTGGCAGTGCGTTACAGATTTGTCAAGTGCTATGTTCACTCAACTCTGTTATACGGGGCGGAAACATGGACGATGAAGAAAAACACAGAGAAAAAATTACAAGCGTTCGAACTCTGGGTTCTCAGACGAATGATGCGGATATCATGGACAGAACACGTCAGGAAGACTTTGCCAAAGTTGTTGCCAACCTTCAATAGTGAAGAAGGCACCTTAAGAAGAAGAAGAATAATTTTAAATCGAATGAAGGGGAGATCGAACGATTGCTTAGAACAAATGAAGCTGGATTCAGATCACAAAAAGCATGCATAGACCAAATATGTACACTCAGGATCATTTTGGACGAATGTATTGCATGGCCGAAAGAAATGCATATGGGTTTAGCAGATTTCAAAAAAGTCTTTGATAAAAAAATAGACAAAGAATGTACTTAAAAATACGGTATACCTAACAAATATATACAAATAATTAAACTATTGTATGACAATTATCGGTTAAGAGTAGTGCATAATGGTGCGATATCTGAAGAAATCGAATTCAAAACAATGATGTATGCTATCACTGGTACTATTCCTTATTATTATAAATTGGGTGATGAGAAAATCCACAGACAACAAAAAAGGCCTAATATGGAGATCATCATCATCATCATCATCATCTGACATGGAGCTGACTCGAAAGTCGATCCTGGATACGCCAGGCCCACCCCATGCCAGTAAGGTGGGTAGGAAGTTTCGGGATAGGGCGGGATCGGGTGGGGCATTGCACAACGTTAGCATGCCTGCAATGTATACCGCAAGGCACCGCTGTTGCAACACCGGGTAGTTATTAAGCTACGCATCAATCGGATTTTGAGTACGCACCCGGGACCGTTATAATATCTATTAGATTCGACTAGACTACAATACTAGACTGCTTGATCACTTAGCTGTTCTCCTCCTCTCGCCCTCGTTTTGCTGGTTTCCTCGTTGTGTACTTGCTGACCTCCGCCTTATCCCCTTTGGTCGGTCCGCCTATCGAGCCGAACCAGCACCCCAGCGTCGGCTGCAGTAGGAGGTGGTCGCTGGTTCCGTTGATCGTTGGTACTCCCTCAGTCCTCCCCCTTGGTCCTCTCCCCCTGAATAATTCTCGTGCACTTCTCGCTAAATTGTTTTGTCCTAAACCGCCCAAGGTCCGTGCGCACTCTCGTCTTATACGCGCAACCCGTACTACTGGAATGCTTATTCAGAAGATCTTGTAACGTAGAGAAAAACGATTTAGCTAACTATCACTAGTGGATTAATAATGCTAATGAACTAGACGACATACATGAATCCACTAACGCAATTCAGTAGGTCTTTTTTCTTCTATTTGAAGTTATAATTTATTATTATTATTATTATATTTTTTTCTCTAATAAATTCTTGTTAATAACTCACCAACAGAATATTTTCCATCGCCACTACCTTTTCTAGCTATGAAATTTGGATAAGGAAATAAATCGATTTTTAGTAGCGTAATTTCATGTGGTTCCTACACGCGTAAGAACAATGATTTCAATTGTGAACAATTATTTATTTTTTCCACTTATTAGTCACACAGTCAACTAAAACTACACTGAATTAAAGAATAAACTTACTAGCAACCAAATGAATTGAGATGTCTCCACTTATGCGTAGGTACAAGAAATTATAAGAAATGCTAAATCGGACTAGTATTTGAACAAACTCTGCGCTAAACTAATGAGATTTCTTAACTTATGCGTAAATATAAGAAATGCTAAATCGTAATATTATTTGAACAAATTTCCGTATTGAATAGCCCTTCAAACTTTAGCGGGGCTGTTCTGTGATCTTACCGGGAGTCTATTTTTAAACTTGACCTCGGCCTATGAACATGTGGGGTGCCGTTAACACTGGCCCTATGACTTCAAATTTTCGTTCGTCAGGCGTCTGCTATTAAGTATGAAATGAAATCAAAGCCGTAATTTTGCCAATTCCGTTGGCACACCGCAATTTTGTTTTTTTTTTTGTTTCAATTGTTTAAACTCCCCTCCGCGCGGTTAGATGCTCGCGTTTCCCGAATTTATTATTTCCCTAAGTAATTACTCACGAACCAAATTGTACTAGTTTTGCACTGTTCACTTTGTTTTTACGATCTACTCTGATCTGGTCTATGTAATTAATTAACTACTTTATTGTAGATCGTTTTGGATCGCGTATCGAGCGTTCTAGAGTATACCAATCTTTCGATTCTCGGCCGTGCCGGAAAAACACGTCTTGCTCGTAGGAGATCCCACAAGCAAGTCCCAGCTACTAGTATTGGAGTAAGTCTTAAAAATAAATTATTAAACAAAGTTCGGGAACGATTTTCTTGTAGCCTGGTTATTTACGTTCCGTATTTGTCTTTACTATGCGGTTTGGTATTTTTCTTCAAGACTGCAGGCCTGTGTTGAGTTGTTTTCATTAATATAGTAGCTTTTCAAGATTTTGCCATGCCTATCTGCGGACAGACTTGATTTAAAATTTATCTGATACATAATCTACGCATATAAATTATGTTGAGAACATATTTAAATGCTTTTTGTTAATCTATTTGACCTAATTTAATAAAAATATGTAATTTTAGTAAGTGTAAATATTTGTTCGTGTATTAAGCATTTAATTATATCCGTGTGGGGTATTAGAATGTGTATCATTTTTTGTAGAACAAGATTTCGAGATCAGATTTATTGTAATTTCAAATATTAAAAAGTTATTTATATAATTTTGAATTTGATTGCCTGCTGAAATTAGGAAATGCGCCACACCTTTAAGCTGAAAGCATTGCCCTTCCAATTGTTTTCCGTAGATATTGTTAATCTCCACAGCAACGACCTAATAATAACTGAATTTTTTGTTTGTTTAGCGTTAGTAGTCGTTCGGCCATCAAAGCGAAACCACGCTCATTCAGCTACTCGGTAAATGTTGCAATTCTACTTTAATTGTGTTTACTAATGCCAACAAATCCTGCTATTAAAAGTATTTGTGATTCAACGTTGTTTTTAAACCATTCTTAGGGTCGAAATAATGAATATCTCCATAAAAACGTCTTCACTAGATGAATTGGAATTCTGCATGCTTGGCGTTACTTCACAGTCTTCTAATTATGGACAGTGTTTTTTCTTCGTGGCTACTAATGACGTTAATAAATGTCAACAGAGTATGAAACGTCAAAATTTCTATAAGTACAAAGAAGATTTACAACATTTAAAGTATTTAACCCCAGCGAAGCTAATTAATAAACATCTAAAGTGAATTTAAAAAAGAAACATCTACGTGGTATTTTAATAATTTTAATTAACGTTAAATTTAGAAGATTTGTAGTGATTTGAATGTTTAATGGGAGGTTATGTTTACGAAATTTAACTGTTTATGGATAAAAAAACATAGAACAATTTTAAAAGCTAATGTGTAACAATCAATGTGAGAATAAGTTGTTTAAAGTTCTTACTTACCCGTCAGCGAGAAAATAGTGGCGAATTTTAAGTTTCAAAAGTATTAGGCATAAATTATGAGATGTAATTAATTATTCTGCATTCTTAGTTTAATGGTGACTATTACTAATGATTACTTGTAAGTTGATACTCCTGAACTACCCTGTTGTCAGCAGGCGTTTTGTCCTACTGCTGAGCACAGCCTCATCTCTCCCACGTGCAACCGGATTGTAATAATGTGTAAGGTGAGTTGCGGCACAAGAGACTCTGCGTAGTACTTGGAAATCGAGGCCAAGCCATAATCGCCGTTTTGTTCCGAAGGCGAACGCTCTGCCAACTGAGCTCCCACTACATCTGATCCAATATACAGGAAATTATATTACTATTATATTATATCAACTGGAACGTTGTTAGTTTTAATCAATATTTAAAAATTTTACCCAAAGAAAACTAATACAACTACGAATAATGTATTTTTCATTTGTAGAAAAGTTTTATGCCACTAAAAATTTTATAAATGGTACTATAGTCCGTTCCATACTTCAGAGTCAGTACGGCTAGGATAGGGCTGTGCAATCCTTATGAGAGATTTCTTGTCGACGTTGCCAGTTCTCGGAACCCATCAGCGAGGAATGCTTTCTAAAAAGGTAGAAACAAATTTAAGCTAATAAGTATGACCAGCAAGTATTTTTCAAAAAATTTGTTTGAATACCGCTGACAAAAATGTGGTTAGTAAAGGAAAAGGCATTAGTAAGTGATTAGTACTTGTTAAGCGCTCAGGAATACAAAAGCAGGATTTATTTATGATTGACAGGTGTAAATTCATTTACAAACAGTTTTGTGCTGAAATATGGCTACATCGCTTTGCATTAAAGCCCATATTGACTCTGAAGTGTGGAACGAACAATAGAATTCAAAGAACGCCGAGTAGCCCAGTGGTAAGAAAGCTAGGCTCGCAATGCGAAGTCCTCGGTCCGAACCTTGGGATAGGCAGACATTTTTCTGTAATTCTGAAGATCGGTATCGAGCTCGGTAATCATTCGACGTTGGGTTACAATTAACGGCGGTTCTCCTAACCACTGGCAGACTAGGAGAAGTAACAAGGTCACACACAACATCATTGAGGGGGGCGGGAGGAGCTTAACGCAAGTCCAAAGAGTCCATCACCTTCAATTAATCCCGAATCTATGAATGGCAACCTCGACACCGTAAGGTAAAAGACGAACTGATAAAGAAGAAGAAGAACTTATATTCAAACATACCGTTATGTTGTAAACGAAACACCACGTATATTATTAATTTTGGAATTTGTATTATATTTCGAATATACCGATCTGAATTTGCTTTTTCAACTAATAATTTTCGGGGCAAAATAAGACACCACAGCTTGCATAAGATAATTAGTCGTTCCATAGAAACTCGTTCAATGTTTTAAGGCATTTTTTCTAAATCCAAACTGTCTAATATTCCTGACCAATAGCAAATACCTTTTTAATGGCATTTTTATAACAGTGGGAAATATAACAACAAATCCTATTCCAGTAGTATTTAACTTGTGCAGACTAAGTGTTTCCGTCAGAATCGAATAGTCGAGTTCTCCAACGTAAATAACAACAATAAAATAAATAATAACACAATGTTTAGTAATATAGTTTAATATAATATTATTTGAAGCACAAATGCGAATTATATTATTTAGAACAAACATCGATTTTATTTAATACAAAACCAGTAATTAAAAATACATTATTATGCAGCAATCTACAACATTTTTCTAAGGCACTCGAATTTAAACAATCATCAACTTAGGGTTCTCTATTATTCCAACAGTCGGTTGCGGACAAATCTAACTTCAGCTAAACGGCCGCGACAAAACGACCGCGCTCAAACGGTCGCGCATAAACGGCTGCGCTCAGACGCCGCGCCTAAACGTTCCAGTTGAAATTGAACCTACTTCATACCGAACCGCTATACCTTGTAAAGAAGCAAGCGAGATACATGTTTTAAGATATTATGTTAAACTGACACAGGGTGGTCCAAGAAACAGCCATTTATATAAATTAAATAGTATTTTATACAAAAATCAATAGATAACTAGATGTATGACATACAAATTAAATATTTTATACGAAATAAGTATTGGGTACGAAGTCCTTCTTCGTGATTGATTTTCACTTGCTCACTGTATATCTGATTCTACTGTAAGGCAACTTTTTTGCAGAAACTATAATTTTTAAATACAACTGTTTCTTGAAACACCCTGTAAGAACCTAAGTACTTGCATGTTAAGTTATTAAATAAATTTAAATTCAAGGCTGATGTGAGTCCAAGAGAAATGTTATTCCGGGGGTTTTTCGTAGCGCTATTGCTGTTTCTGTTGGCAAAGAAGTACAAACCATCTTGCAAAACACCAAAGCTGGAAGGTGATCGAAGAAGTCTACAGGCATTTCCCCAACCCCAGTAAACGCCATATCCAAATACACTAAATTCTTAAGCCCTTTCGGCGACAGCCTTCTAAGAGTTTTTAACAGATTGTACTTTATGTAAAGAAACTGAAGCGCATTCAGTTCACCGAACATGTCGTCAACATTCTCGAAACAGTTATAGCTCAAATCCAAAAGGAGCAAGTTCTTTAACTTTTTAAAGGTTTCCGGCTTTATTTCGCTGATCATATTGTCTTGTAGGGATAGACTTTTGAGCGAGACAAGGTCGTTGAAAGTATTAGGACTTAATTCTGAAATTTGGTTGCTTCCAACATTTAAGGAGGTTAGTTTGGTCAAACCTTTGAAAACGTCAGCCTCCAAACTTCTGAAGCGATTGCGAAATAAGTTTAAAGTTTGAAGCTGAGACAGCCCATCAAACACACCACATTTGATGTTACTAATGTCATTGTTGTCCAATTCAAGTGCAAACAATGAAGATAGTTCCTTGAAAGTACCCGCTTCAATTTCTTCAATTTTATTGTCAGTCAGACTTAAAGCTTGCAAGTTTTTTAGATGTTTAAAGTTCTCGCTTTTTATTGAACTGATTCCAGTGTTATTTAAGTGTAGTTGTTGAAGATTTCGCATGTTAGATAGAATGGGTATCTTCTCAAATTGATTGTATGACAGTATCAATATTTTAAGGGCTTTAGTTTCCTGAAAGATCTTTTCATCTAATTCTGTTATAACATTACTGCTAAGGTTTAACTCTGTAAGAGACTTCAAGTCTTTAAAGGCGCTACCATGCACACCTTCAATTCTATTGTTATCTAAAACTAGCTGCGATAACTCACACAGACCTTTGAAGTGATTTTTCCCAATGTTTTCGATCTGATTGCATCCTAAATCAATACTGTCTATACAAAGTAACTTGTTAAATACATCGTCCGGCAAGTTCTTAATTGAATTTGAATTCAAGTCAATTTTTTTTATTTTTTCAAGTCCACCGAAGGCATTAGAATCCAGTTCTTCAATACTACTCTCCTTAAGGATAAGTTCCTCGAGCCCTTCAAGTCCTTGGAAAACATTCGAATTTAACTTCTGAATCTTGTTATCCGACAAAATCAGACGCCTCAAATTGTGTAACCGTTCAAAAACCCCCTTTTGAAGGCTTTCGATTTTGTTACTGTTCAGATTCAAAATTTCTAGTAAATGCAGGTTATGGAAGGTGTTTAGAGGTAGTTCAGCGATTCCGTTGAACTCCAAGTTTAGGTCTGTTACAGCGCATCCTTTGCTGAATGCCTTCCCTGAAAGTTCCCTAAGATTGGAGAAAGTTATTGCTACTTGTGTTAAATCAGTTAACTCGTCGAAGGCTCCATTCGTCAAGCTTTTGAGGTTGCTGTCCTTGACTTTTAAAATCCGTACATCGTCCATGGGGAAGTTGCGAGTTGCTACATATTTCCTGATGCAGTTTTTTAGCTCATCTACGGATTGGATGTCCCGACACATGAGACTCCTCTTTATCTAGAATTTATATTTAAAGATTAGGAAAGTGTAGACGCTAAAATTAAAAATTTTTAAAAGTGGCCTATCATCATCAAGGTTAAATTTAATGAACTATACTCAGTGACATGGAAATCGCAACACCAAGAAGGGGTAGAAATTTTTTGACCAAACTTGGCAGAAACGTTTAACTTCTAAAAGGTAGCAATTGATTAAAATTTCATTCATATGGATCAAGTGATAATGGCTTATCTGACAGTTCTTTCACTATTTTCTAACAATTTTTTCAGGTGTAAGTTTTGCGAGATTTTGTTCAGTTCTTTATTGTTTTGGATTTTGATCGTTTGTTTTGAGAATGTGATCATGCCTAGAGTGCGCCAACGTGTAAATTACCGCCAATTAGGCGAATTCGACAGAGGTCGTATTGTTGGTTAGCGCGAAGGTGGTTTTTCGTTCAGCGAAATTGCAAATCGCCTTAACCGGAACCAATCCACCATCATGCGCTGTTATCAGGAATGGACTAGGGAGGGTCAGGAATGTCGCAGAAGAGGAACCGGGGGGCGAAGAAGAACAAATGAGGTGCAGGACCGCCATCTTCGACTTATGGCAGCAAGAGACCGATTCTCCAGTACCAGATCAATTGCCGATCAATGGTTAGCTAACGAAGGTCGTCCTGTGTACCCCTTCGAACGGTTTACCGCACAATCAGAGCTTTCGGCTTGCAATACTATCGGCCACATATTGTGTTACCACTAACGGCTCAACACCGACAGCAACGTTTGGAGTGATGTAGGTACACTGGAACCTAGAGTGGCATAGAATGGTGTTCAGTGATGAATCCCGATTCTGTTTGGGGTTGCATGATGGCCGTATGAGGGTCAGACGAACATGTGAGGAACGTCGCAATGTAGAGTTTTCTGTTGCGAGGCATGTGTACCAAACTGTGGGGATTATGGTATGGGGTGCTATAACTTATGGGAGTAGGTCTCGTTTGATATTCGTCCGAGACAATATGAACGCCCAGCGATATGTGGATGAGGTGGTAGAATCCCATATTCTTCCATTTCTTCAGTAGTTGGAAGACCCACTTTTCCAGCAGGATCATGCCCGTCCTCATATTACATGACGTTCTATGGACCGATTTGCAGAGGATAATGTCAACCTCTTGCCATGGCCACCTCGATCTCCCGAACTTTCGCCCATCGAGCATGTTTGAGACATTATGGGGAGAAGACTTGAGGAACTTGCTGCATCCTCCGCAGACGCTGCAAGCTGTACAGCACGAATTACAGGTTGCTTGGGACACAATACCTCAATAGGAAATCGACCACCTGTTAGAATCGATGCCACGAAGAGTGGAGGAGTGTGTAACCAATAGGGGGGGACCAACCCATTATTAATAAAAATTATGTTTATATTTCGTTCTTTTTCTTTAAAATTTTAATCAATTGCTACCTTTTAGTAGTTGAACATTTCTGCTAAGTTTGGCCAAAAAATTCCTACCTAATAAATGTCAATTTTATTTGATTTATTGTAAAATTTAGTATTCAATGAAACTACAATTTTAAATTATTATATATAACACCAAAGTATATATTTTGTAGGTTTTTTATACAGTAGTAGTAATTATCGGAATGATTTTGTTTATGAGAAATAAAGATCTTTATTTGCAGTTTCTGTTCTTGTTTCTAGTTTTATTTCTAGCAGGAAGTAATATACAGACGCAAACCTATGACTATTTTTATAAATTGTTCCTTTTTACATGAAATGCTACTAAAACTGGTTTCTATATGGTGTAATTACCTACAAAGTGAAAATATACAGTTCTATGTAGGTGATTAACCAGACCAGCTGGATTTAAAACGACCAGGGTCAGCTTATTGTAATCGAACTAGACGCAACTTTTTACATTGCTAGTCAAATGGTATCTAGAATTAATAGCCTTAATCGCATCAGCAGGGATTTTGGTTGTTTATTTATTTAAATCTGTAGACTCTCAGTTTGTAGTTAGTAAGTTAGTCTTTCTTTCCTCTTAAGAAGTACAATCAAAAACACTTACCATGGTCCGAACAAACTATTTTCTGCAACAGTTGGTAAACTTCTGCCTAGTGCTCTTTGACAGCTACTTGTTGGAATGTGATATGCAGCACAATCCTGTAAGGTAACAGTTTTTGTTCTGAAATTATTCGTGCTAGTAAACTTTTTTTTTTTAGTTACTTACAGTGTCACTCCAAATATACAATTGTGAATAATAGGAAGCCGAATTAGGTCTACGATTCTATTCTAGAGACACGTAGGCAGTGGAGAGGAAACTGGATGACTACTAACAGCCTTGCTGGCGCCGTTTCCACACAGGCGCAATATTTTCAAGGGGAGTTTGATATATCGAGCGACTAAATACAACTTTCACAAAATTGGGCTGAATATCTTAAATTTATTAAATAGGACACAAAAACAATAATCTGAAAATGCAGGTTACATGCTGCACTGCTTTCTATGCGTTCGAAAAACTGCTTTATAATAAAGCTTTAACATTTTTTTAAGTTTATATTTATTCACATCGAGAAATTTAATATGCGGTCACATCCAAATTCTTTGCCGTTTAATTAGTGATGTTATAACGGTTATTTGTCACGCAAAGAATTTTATATGCTCCTAGTATATACGGGGAAGAAGGTGATAAAGCATTGTGTTAGGTTTAAAAAAATCAATTGGCTGGCGAACTCTGAATGTGAAATCCATGAAATTAGAAAATGCCTGACCTTTTCGTGTAACAAAGGGTAGCAATATTCAATATTTCAATAATTATTTATTACACAGAAGAACTAATAATGTGTTTAAGTATAAATTAAGCCAACTCAGCGAGGTTATGCTATTCATGGCTCAATTAATTAATAATCACTAATTTTTAAATCACTATTGGGCTTTTTTACCCTGCTTTACGGTGATTTATTTGGCACATGTTTTGGGCTATCACAAATATTATACATATTTTTAATCACTAGTAACATATTTATCCTGGGGGAGTTTTCTCTTTAGTCGCAGATGTATGTGTTTCTCTCCTGTTGAGTAGTGGTTTGTTCCAGGACAAGTATATGCATTGGTGAAGTATCTCTT